>SJYC01018061.1:0-16780 GCA_006408675.1 Madoqua kirkii
AGACCCTGGTACTGGGAAATATTGAAGGTGGGACAAGAAGGGGATGACAGAAGATGAGATGGTTGGATGGCATCACTGACTCAATGAACATGAGTTTGCATAAACTTCTAGGGTTGGTGATAGACAGGGAGGCCTGGTGTGCTGCAGTCCATGAGGTGGCAAAAGTTGGACAATGCATACGCAACAAAACTGTGATGACTGTTGTCAAAGTATCTATTTTATATATGTGAAATTCTCTATAAGTCTTAAAAGGTTAAGAAATAACATTTTAAAATTCTTTTAAGATATGATCTAGAGAAAAGAGCAGTTCTTCAAGTGGAATAAATTGAGTCCATAGAAATGTTCGCTATACCTCAGAGTACGTTTTTATTAAGCAACTAGAACTCCTGAAGCACTGCTTTAGGAGATGCTGACTAGAAAGATCCTCTAGCCTATGATCCGGAATCAAGATTAGCTTTAATATTTCACTCCACACAAATTCAAGTTATTCTACTGAAGAGTTATTAGAAAACAAAACTATAAGAACCTCCTGTTTCCCTGTTAAAGGAAGACGAAGTTAATACCAAACAGAAACTCTTATCTCTGGGAACCTATAGTAGGTGATCAAAAAAAGTAGGAAGACAAACTCACCTGGCTTTATACTTAACTCTTGAATGATTTTTATATCATTGAATCACCCTCTTTTCTCAATATGGCAGCAATACAAGCCATTGTCAGATGGGACAGTATTCTCTATGGTCAGAGACAAATCCCTTTCACCAATATTTCCTTTTAGCTGATAACGCCTGTCCGTCTGAACAATGACTTCGTATCCATCAGTCCAGATAATGTTACTTCCGCAGCGCAGCAAAGAACATGCCCCTCGGCCCCAGCATGCAGTTGTGATTTTTCCAGTATATGAGCAGGGTAGCCTGACAGACTGACCCGCTACTCCAGTCTCTCAATAATAAAAGGTTACATCATCTGTAAATAAAGAGAAACCAGAGCATGAGAATATGAGGTCTCAAGATTCTAATTTTAATAATTTTAATTTTTCATATAGCTTATTTGGTTTGAAATTATATGACTATATCTTGAGTTTTTAGAATTTAGGATGAGCAAATTTCCATGTTAACATGTTCTTCAGCAGCATCACTATTTACTAGATATGACTGAAGATGAAAGATGAGATAAACATTTTTCTCGATTGATGAAAATGTCCTATGCTTCCCAATAGGACAGATTTTCTAGGGAAAATATCAGGACAAAGGCCAGATATATGTTCAGCCTTTTTGGTGAATATGATCAAACTTTTCTCCAAAAGATTTGATTGAAACAAATGACATCTAGTAATGCATGAGTATGTGGATAGTCATCCTGTATTTGACAGGTAACTGTTTATTAAATATGTAAAACATACTGGTGGCTTTTCCTTTCTCCTAGATTCAATCACTGTCTTAACTGAAATCCAGTTTTAAAACTCTCTTGCATTCAAAGTTTTGATTTTCAATTTTTATTTGAATTTTCCAATGGCCATTGAACATAGTCACTTTGTCATACCCTCTCTTATTTAAATTTTGAAAAACAGGTCTAATATTTTATTAAACATTATTGACTAGAAGGCAGAAGTCTTGTAAATTCTTTAGAAGTCAGTTTTTAGGAAAATGGGTTTATAATACTTTCAGGAGAAATTGAGTCTAATGGGCTTTAGGGTCATTCAAAAAAACTCAAGCAAGGATCCTTTCTTGAGCTATGTGCAATGAATCACAGTCCACTTACCCAGGCAAAACCAAAAAATTGGAGAATGTTCAGTAAAATACTAAATTGTGCCTTTTAGAAACAAACAGGCAGGAAAACTCTCACCTATGGCAGTGGCTTAAAAACTGTGCATTGATAAAAAGTTCCTAAAAGAAATATTAGATTTAACAACTAATCATAGTCAGCACTTCCCTGGTGGCTCAGATGGTAAAAAGCGTCTGCCTACAATGCGAGAGACCTGGGTTCGATCCCTGGGTCAGGAGGATCTCCTGGAGAAGGAAATGGCAACCCACTCCAGTACTCTTGCCTGGAAAATCCCATGGACGCATGGAGGAGCCTGCTAGGCTACAGTCCATGGGGTTGCAAAGAGTCTGACACGACTGAGCAACTTCACTTTTGCTTTCACTTTTCATAGTTAGGTCTGGGCTGAGTCTGAGAAGTGCTTTGGGAACAAGACACTCATTGTTACAGAGTGTAAGAGTATTTTCTTTACTGGAATTCTGATAATTTTGCTTAATATCATTTTGGGATCACAAAGCTAATACATATTAATTTTAAAAGATTGTTATAGAAGTATAATTTTAAATTGTACTTTTATTCATATTCCACCTGTAAAGATTGTTTTTAAATTTAAGGATATATCTATCATTAATTTTATCCCCTGTCTCATAGAATGTCTTGAATTAAAATATTTTATCTATTAAAAAAAATGTTTCCCATACAGCACAGAGGGGAATCTTAGTTCCCCAAGGAGGGATGGAACCCACACCCACCACATTGGAAGCATGGAGTCTTAAGCCACTGGAAAAGAGGGAAGGTAAAATATTTTCTTTTTAAAGAAATGGTTGAATATGGTTAAAAAAATTAAAAAGCACAGAATGGTACAATAAAGGACTCATCTCCTTCCCATCCATCCATCCCCATTTCTTCTTCTGGTTCCTTTCCATGTCATGATAACAATGGTTGCTGTTTACTACATACACATGAGACGTTCATGCATACACATGAACAACACACATGGCAGCATATGCACATGCACTGTATCACGCCTTGTTCATCTAGCTATAGATTTTATAATTCTTGGTGTTTAAGCAATTTCTTTGGCTTTTCAGCCTTATTTGCTCACTAGTTGACCCCATTATTTTAAAATGATGCCCTAGAAATCTACCCTGCTCTACCATACCTACATAACCGCTGTATTCCCCCATCCTCAGGGCTTCCAAAGTACAACCCACCTGTTCACCTACCTGTCAGAAGGAGTAGGAGGCCCAGGATGGCTTCCCAAGGGTGCCTGAAGGAAAGTGAAGGTTGACTGGTTTGTACGTTCCTGGGTAGATGGTATCAGATTGGACACCACTAGGTGGCTTTTCAGGGGTTCCAAATAGCTCAGGTTCCTTATGCCTCAGCACAGAAAAAATTGAACCAGAGCCTGATAAGTGATGGATGAGAAGTGATCCATTAAAACAGGATGCTTGTAAGACTTATAAGGACACAGGTGAGCATTGTGCTGCCTCAAGTACTTAGTGGGCTACATTTGCGTAATCAAAGGAAGAAGGAGAGGGGAGAAGACCACCTTCTGTCTCACTGCTAGTCTTCTTGGATGGGGGGATGTTTGATCCTGCATGGTGCATCTGGCCCTGTCATGGCACTGTGGAAAAATCAGTCCAGGTCTCAGGACAATGAGGGTTGTTCAGTTTGAAATATCACATATCCAACTCTGGCAAATATTTTAATCTCTACAAATATCAGTTTTTTCTCCTTTAAAATGAATGTAATAATAGAATCACCCCAAACATTTGGACAAGGGCTCACAATAAGATAATGCTCTGAAAACATCAAACCCAGCCCTTTCCTATAATAAGCACTCAGTATCTATTGTTTATTATCAATGACTCCAAGAATAATATTGATAGTCCAGAATGCTCCCCTATGAGATGATACATATGAAAGCTTTGGTATAGTGGCAAGTTCTTATTCAGCACTTACACTGTATCATCACAGTAATGATTATTTGATCAGAGGGAGGTGCCAATCATCAGACACCAATTCCCACTAGGCATCTATCTGTAGGTCCACTCAGCCCCGCATTTCCAAATTCCTATTGGACACCACCCAGGGGCATTTACTTCAAACTCAAGATCACCCAAATAATTTTCACTCTTCCTTCTGGGGTTCCTTTACCAGTGAACCATCACATCACCTACAGTCCCAAGCACAGAGACTCAGTCATCCTTCCTTCTTGCTCCAGTCACCAGCCCCTCTCAGTTCCAGCCCCTAAATGGCTCTGACTCTGTCCCTTCTCTGCTGTTACTGCTGCCATCCTCCTAGCTGACACACTCCTCTCCTGTCTGGATGACAGCAGGAGCCTCCCGGGGAGCCTCTCCGCCTCCAGGTTTACTCCTCTCCAATACAGCTTCCACAGTCTTGCCAGCACAATATTTCCAAAAACAGAGCTGAAAGTGCCATTCCCTTCTCCAAACACAGGAACAGTTTCTTAGGACCCTGCGGTCAAATCTAAATTCCTCAGTCCATCAATCAAAGCCTCTAAGAACCTAGGCTACTCCTAGCTTCCTGTCTCCCTTAGATTAAACTAGACTCTTAAACAATCACAGAGATTCCATGCTTCTATATGTTATACTACCCCTGCTCAGACTGTTATCCCTGCCTGTTCACTCTGCTCAATGAAATGCTCTCATCATTAAGAGCCAGTTGAAGGATCTTTGAGAGAAATCATTCTGGCCCTCATTTCCCAGTTAGACTTCTTCTCTCCTTCTTTTGGGTCCCCAGGGCACTTCTTCACACGTCTAACAAACAAAGCCCACTGAGTGGTTATTAGCTCCACCCAAGCCTGTGTATCCCACACCTTTATGGACAGAGGTCAAGATTTCCTCATTTCGATAAGTTGTGGTCCCTGCATAGAGAAGCAACCAGGTAAGCCACACTTAATGAATCATAGATTTGAAAGGCCTTTACCAAGTATCATGCTACATATTTCTATGTATCCAAATGACGTCCCAAGAAAAAGATATACAATCTCATCTCCAACCACGTTTCCCTCTAAGAATCTCTTGATTTGCGGGAAAGGACAGCTTGTTCAGACCGTGGAGCTGTGCCTGGTTTTGTAAAAACAGAGAGATTCGGTAAGAGAACAAATGCTCCTAAAAGTTCCCCATGCCCACTTTTCCACCATCCAACCCTGAGACCAAGAAAAACCTATTGTAAGAACCTCAAGGAGAGAAAAATGTATTATCAGGGCAGTGTTCACTTTATTTCCAGTTTTCCTGGGTTGACAGCCAAGTCTTCATGTATGTTTGGGTGCATTAAAAACTGCTTGGACTTCACACTTTTGATGAGCATTATGATCCAACTCAGGGCTGAGACGAAGTGAATCCTGATACTTGAGGAGCAAGTAGGAAAACCTGCTCTCCGGGAGCTCTCTTGAGAGATAGTTGCTGCCAGTCATGGGACAAACAGTAACTGCAAATGGGATAGAAAAACTGGCCTCTGGGCTCAGCAGTCTCCCTAACTCACTGCAAGCCCTCTCTCACCTCACTGGCCTTTTCTGGGCCTCAATTTAATATCAATTTTCTACTGAAAACATCAGCCTCAGGGGTCTGTGGGCCCAAATTTAAAGCATCTGAAACCAAGGAACGAGTCTCAGCTCTCCCTCTACTTTGCTGTGATCTTGGGAAAGTCACACCGTGTCTCTGAGCTCTGTTTCTAGGCAGCCACAGAGTGGAGGTAAGGATTTGCCTCCCTAGGTAGGGTTTTTTCAGATGATGTCTGCAGACCAAACACATTCAGAGTAGCGGAGGGCCCTGCCCCAGGAGACCCATACTTGGAAATGCCTTATAAAACAAACAATACAAGCCAGGAAGCCCTTGCACAGCATACTTGACCACGGCTCTTAAAAAAAAAAAAAAAACAATTTCTGAGCCTAAATAATAGAATGGAGCCTCTCTATTGAGTGATGTGAGCAGGAAACAACTGAGAGGCATCCGAAGATTAAGGATGTCCATCCGGAGGAACATAACCTAGAGAGAAACAAAACTGAGAGTTCTGTAGAGCCATGTAAAAAGGAGTCAGTGGCACTTTCAGAATCTCAGATTTATTCTAATAGTGAGTCAAGTAAGACTACCATGAGTTATATATATATATATATTTTTAACTTTTGTCTCTTCAAGTTTGTAATTTTGCCGCTCATCAGCTGTTCCCCTGGTGTGATGAAAAGAAAAAAAAAAAAAAAACCAAAAAATGTCTCTGAACTTGGAAGGAACCGAGTCAGCTGGGAGCTGGTAGATGTGGCCTCTTGCTCCCCAGCCGGCCTGGCCTGAGAATGAAGCTATGTGAGTAGGAAGAGCAGCAGAGATGCAGTGAGGAGAGGGGAGGGGAGTCCCGCCTGAGGGCTCTCATTCACCACCAGGAATTATGGAGCAGCCACTGTCCTCATGCGTTTCCTGAGTCACAGCCCTGTGAAACACGTACCATCATCTCCATGGTACATTGTGAGGAAAGAGATTTAGAAAAGCTTAGCACATGAACTTGAGATTTTAAAAGAAAAAATAAGGCATACAATGGTGGAGCTGAGACTTACTCTTCCCAGCAGAGGTATTTAACCTCCACCTAGTGCTACCAGAAGACTGGGAGGGAAAAAGTAGAAAAAAAGAATTTGGGATGTTGTTGAGGTTGTAAAAGCGAGGCTGAGGCATAAACACAGGGAATTTAATCTCAGGCCCCTGGATTTTGTTTAGGAAATGACTTAGTCGTGTGAGTCTCCTCATGCTGACTTCAGGCTCCTGAGTCAGTAGAGATGTTGAGTCTGGAGGAAATATTTTGGGACCATTTCGCACATCCTGTGGCCAAATGAGAAATGAAATTAATCTTCAGGCTCAATGGAATGATCTGAGTTCCCATCTAACTGAGTTGTAACCGTTCATATTCCCCTAACAGACTGCATTTATCTGGGTCTAGGAAACCTATGAGAATGTTAAATGTGTTGTTGGTATTGCTGTTTGTGTTTGAACTAGGTTCCTAATCATTTGGGGCTTTGCAGAATTCTTGGAGAATCTAATAAGAGTTCTAGACTTTTATACTTACACAATTATATGTGTGTGCGTGTGTGTGGTTGTGTTTATGTTTAAAGTGGCCTTCAACCATCCACTTACCACCCAAAAACTAAATGAGGAAACTAGGAAGGAATTGGGAATATTTAGCCAAGGTAAGAAAAATCCCACAGAGGCATGCAGGTTCTCTGAATAGGTTGAAAGCATTTTTTATGTAAATGCAGTTTTATTCAATATGTGGTTCCAGTGAGTGGATGGGGCGGGGGCACCATGGCATGATGTCAGAATGGCACCAGAATCGAGCAGACATGAGTTAAATCAAGGTCTATCATCTACCAGACAAGTTGTATAACCCTCATGGATTTTAAAATGTAAGTGATAATGATATCTATTTCATAATATTTTGTGAAAAATCAAATGAGCTAATAAACGTAAAATGTATGTTGAAACAAAGATAGACTTCAGTATGTGTTAGCTTCTCTGATAAATTCTTTGATCCTCCATATCTTTACTTGTAAACTGGGAATAATATTTGCACCTGGCTAGAAGGTGAGATATATATAAGAGAATAATGTTAAAACCCTTATACAACAGCTAACACCTACCTAAATCCTGGATTATAGGTGTTTCATTGCAAATAACATAGGGGAAAAGGAAGGTCAATGACAAAAATATGATGTTCTATTTCAGACTGGAACATAAGGCAAAATAAAATTATATCTAAAAGTATGGAAGTTCATGGTTCACGTATTGCTGAAGCCTGGCTTGGAGAATTTGGAGCATTACTTTACTAGCATGTGACATAAGTGCAATTATGCAGTAGTTTGAGCATTCTTTGGCATTACCTTTCTTTGCGATTGGAATGAAAACTGATCTTTTCCAGTCCTGTGGCCACTGCTGAGTTTTCCAAATTTGCTGGCATATTGAGTGCAGCACTTTCACAGCATCATCTTTCAGGATTTGAAATAGCTCAACTGGAATTCCATCACCTCCACTAGCTTTGTTCATAGTGATGCTTTCTAAGGCCCACTTGACTTCCCATTCCAGGATGTCTGTCTCTAGGTGAGTGATCACACCATCGTGATTATCTTGGTCATGAAGATCTTTTTCGTACAATTCTTCTGTTTATTCTTGCCACCTCTTAATATCTTCTGCTTCTGTTAGGTCCATACCATTTCTGTCCCTTATGAAGCCCATCTTTGCATGAAATGTCCCCTTGTTATCTCTAAGTTTCTTGAAGAAATCTCTAGTCTTTCCCATTCTGTTGTTTTCCTCTATTTCTTTGCATTGATTACTGAAGAAGACTTTCTTAACTCACCTTGCTATTCTTCAGAACTCTGCATTCAGATGCTTATATCTTTTGTTTTCTCCTTTGCTTTTCACTTCTCTTCTTTTCACAGCTATTTGTAAGGCCTCCTCAGACAACCATTTTGCTTTTTGGCATTTCTTTTTCACAGGGATGGTCTTGATCCCTGTCTCCTGTACAATGTCACAAACCTTCATCCATAGTTCATCAGGCACTCTATCTATCAGATCTAGTGCCTTAAATCTACTTCTCATTTCCACTGTATAATCATAAGGGATTTGATTTAGGTCATACCTGAAAATAGCAGCAGAAGATATTAAGAAGAGGTGGCAAGAATACACAGAAGAACTGTACAAAAAGAAAGATATTCACAGATAATTCCTGGATAATCTCATCTTTATTCTTGATTGCTGCTAAAATGTTGATCATGTTCCCTGAAACACTTATCTAAGCACTTTAATCCTTACAAGGAATTAATAAAAAATTGCCCCCACACACCTCAACTTTATTTCCAAAGCATAATTTCCTGGCAGTGAATCTCCTCATTTTAGCATTTTTTGTAGTCTAAATAGGATGAGTATTTACCAAGTCAAGTCCTGGTTTCTTTTTGCTTAATAACTCTTTCAGCTTCCTCTTTTCTCTTGTCTTCTAGTACAATTAGCAAGCATAGATCAAGCCACACCTTCAAAATTTTGTTGGAAATCTCCTCAGCTAAATATAAAATTTATCTCCTACAAGTTATGCTTTCCACATGAGTGTATGACACAGTTCAGCTACTGTATAACAAAGATTCCATTTACTCCATTTTTCATGTCAACATGTTCTTCATTTCCTTCTGAATCCTCCTTCAATTCACTTCAGTCTCTCAGTCGTGTCTGACCCTTTGCGACCCCATGAATCACAGCACGCCAGGCCTCCCTGTCCATCACCAACTTCCGGAGTTCACTCAGACTCACATCCATCGAATCAGTGATGCCATCCAGCCATCTCATCCAAGGTCGTCCCCTTCTCCTCCTGCCACTAATTCCTCCCAGCATCAGAGCCTTTTCCAACGAGTCAGCTCTTTGCATGAGGTGGCCAAAGTACTGGAGTTTCAGCTTTAGCATCATTCCCTCCAAAAAAACCCCAGGACTGATCTCCTTCAGAATGGACTGGTTGGATCTCCTTGCAGTCCAAGGGACTCTCAAAAGTCTTCTCCAGCACCACAGTTCAAAAGCATCAGTTCTTCGGCACTCAGCTTTCTTCACAGTCCAACTCTCACATCCTTACATGACCACTGGAAAAACCATAGCTTTGACTAGATGGACCTTTGTTGGCAAAGTAATGTCTTTGCTTTTCAATATGCTGTCTAAGTTTGTCATAACTTTTCTTCCAAGGACTAAGCATCTTTTAATTTCATGGCTGCAGTCACTGTCTGCAGTGATTTTGGAGCCCCAAAAAATAAAGTCTGACACTGTTTCCACTGTTTCCCCATCTATTTCCCATGAAGTGATGGGAAAACTGATGCTTTTGAATTGTGGTGTTAGAAAAGACTCGAGATCCAATCAGTTCATCCCAAAGGAGATCAGCCCTCGGTGTTCTTTAGAAAGTATGATGCTAAAGCTGAAACTCCAATATTTTGGCCACCTCATATGAAGAGTTGACTCACTGCAAAAGACCCTGATGCTGGGAGGGATTGGGGGCAAGAGGAGAAGGGGATGACAGAGGATGAGATGGCTGGATGGCATCACCGACTTGATGTACGTGAGTTTGGGTAAACTCTGGAAGTTGGTGATGGACAGGGAGGCCTGGTGGGCTGCAATTCATGGGGTCGCAAAGAGTCAGACATGACTGAGTGACTGGAATGAACTGAACTGAACTGAACTGAACTGAACTGAACTGAAATAGTCTTGATTTCAAGCACGTTCATTCATCTAACAAAAGTGTGCTGAATGACTCCTATGTGCCAAGGGTCCTATTGGGTGCTGGGGTCTAAGAATGAACTAGAGAGACCTGTTCCTCATTCCCAGACACTTATAGTCTCTAAAGCCATTTATTAGGCTAAGCACAAAGTATAGAGACTTGAATCACTTCTAATGTACCTGAGAGGCAAAAAGAAGGAAGAGAGATGAAAGAATGAAAGTTTGGAATTCTGCCTGCACACTTCCCTTGCAGCTGTGACTTTGATGCTAGTGTCTGGAGTCAATGGAGGAAAGAGGAAACATTCCATCCTAGGAGCTGAAGGGAAACTGTAGCAACAGTTCTTAGCTACAGTGAACGTTGATAAGCTCAGTAGTGAGTGATCAGCTTAGTAAAAGTGCAGTGTTAGAGAAATGGCAGGGACCATTTCTGTATTTCTACGCTGTCTCACACTTTCCGAAGCATTTTAAAACACATAGCAGTCTGTGTCAGAGGAAGGGCAGAACTCCATTTTATAGGGGAGATAAATGGAAGCACAGAGAGGTCCAGTGACACCCCTGTTTCCCTGGATGGTGAATGAGATAGAACTAGAATCAAGCATCCTGACTCCTCAACCCAGGGGGTCAATATCATCCTCATGGGGTGCCTGCCATGTGCACCCAGCTCTGCACTTGGACATACTAACAAGGCCAGCAGTCAGGCGAACACGATTTGAGCATTTCTGTGTGCCAGGCACTGCCCTGAGTACTGAACGTGCATTACTTTATTTTATCATAACAATCACTCTTTGAGGGGGCTGCTGATCTTATCCCTGTTTGAGAGAGGAGGAAATGGAAGCTCAGAGACAGAGTAACTCCTCTGCAGTTGAGCTGGGACTCAAGCTGTGGAACAGCTCCAAAGCCAAAGGCTCCACCCTGTACTCTGGCCCCTCGTGGCACACAACTCCCAGGGATTATGCTAGTGCGTGAGGTGGGAAGGACTAGTCAGCTGGGAGTTGTTGGTCTCCCCCTAATAACCTCAGTAAAATCAGGTGTTCTCCCTGCATATGTTTGTCTGAATATGACCAACCTAGAAATGGGGGAGGGGGATGGTGCCATGATGTACAGGAGATGATGCCAGAGGGTCTTGGGACTGGGTCTCAAAGTCTTGAAGAGGCTGGTTTAGATTTACAGCAAATGTGACTATGTTTTCAGGCAGAGACTGAGTGGTCAGAATTGAACCTTTAAGGTATACCACCAATATACTACAAATATGACCTCCTTTCTCCCTTTTAAGATATATTCTGAGAGACAAACAAGAAAAAGACAGACAGTCCTGGAGAGCCTGCAGAGACTCCAGTCTTCCTCCGTGGCCTTGTCTCACCCTGCCTCTTATCTCTGCTCTCCACCAGGTTATCTCTTCCTTCTGCTCTGTTCTCTTTCCCAACCCAGCCCCCCTTTCCCTCTGAGATGCCTTCCGTGTCTTATCTTCCTTCAGCAGCTCCAACAACAAAGTTCTATCATTTTTCCCCCTCGTGATTCAGGATGCCTCAGCATCATTTTAATCTATTCCTCTGAGCTTTGGTTTTCGATCTCTTCCCAAACTTAATCTCAGACCCTTCTTCAATGAAATGGAAAAGAAAAAAAGGCCGAACAAGATTACATATCCTGACAATCCCTTCTGGCTGGGGAATCAAGATGATTAGAGAAGATGGTCCAGTCTTGCTTACTGGTAATGCCCTGGGCTTGCCATGGTGAAAAAGGTTTTTTCCATTACCCAACGCCTCAGCATCAACTAATGCTAAAACCTCCTCTCCTATCCCCTACCTTTTTAAAACAACTGTTGAAACATTTTGTAAGCTGTGGTATATGGAAAGAGCATAGGTCTTGGAGTCAAACTGGCCCAGAACCTGAAGCTGCTCTAGCCTGGCCGGGAGGTCCAGGATACACTGCTTTGCTTCTGTTAGTCTCAGCTTCATCATCTGTAAATTGGGCCTGATCATGGGACTTCCTCATAAGTAAGCATTAAATGTGGCAATACCAGGAAAGCATGGCACAGGATGGGTGCTCCATGCACTAGTAGGCACTGCTGTCATAGCTCACTCTCCAGCCCTACAAGCTCAGAGTCTGTGTTTATCAAAACTTGCCGGCAGCACCTGCAAGCTCCCAGTGTGGATCGATCCTGTGGGTTAATGTTGAACCTGGGGACTGGTGGTCTATCTCAGAAGCTGAGTGAATGATCTGTAGTTATCACAATTTAGAGAGCCTAATCACAAATTAGGAGCCTAATTTTACTTTACACATCTGAAGCAAAGTGAAGTAAAAGTCGCTCAGTTGTGTCCGACTCTTTGTGACCCTGTAGACTATATAGTCCATGGAATTCTCCAGGCCAGAATACTGGAGTGGGTAGCCTTTCCCTTCTACCAGGAGGTCTTCCCAACCCAGGGATTGAACCCAGGTCTCCCACATTGCAGGCAGATTCTTTACCAGCTGAGCCACAAGGGAAGCCCAAGAATACTGGAGTGAGTAGCCTATCCCTTCTCCAGCGGATCTTTCTGACCCTGGAATTGAACCGAGGTCTCCTGCATTGTGGGTGGATTTTTTACCAACTAAACTATCAGGGAGGAGAAGGAAATAGCAACCTACTCTAGTACTCTTGCCTGGAGACTCCCATTGGACTGAGGAGCCTGGTAGGCTGCAGTCCATGGGGTTGCTAGGGGTTGGACACGACTGAGCAACTTCACTTTCATTTTTCACTTTCATGCATTGAAAAGGGAAATGGCAACCCACTCCAGTGCTCTTGCCTGGAGAATCCCAGGGACGGGGGAGCCTGGTGGGCTGCTGTCTATGGGGTTGCACAAAGTTGGACACGGCTGAAGCGACTTAGCAGCAGCAGCAAGCTATCAGGGAAGCCCATAAGAAACATCTGGGAAAAATGCTAAAATGTACATTTTTTGTGGTTCAGTCACTAAGTGATGTCCAACTGGTTGTGTCTGATCCCACAGACTGCAGCACACCAGGCTTGCTGAATTTTCTCAAACTCATCTTCATTGAGTTGATGACATTATCCAGCCATCTCATCCTGTGTTGCCCCCTTCTCCTGCCTCAGGAAATCCTTCCCAGCATCAGGGTCTTTTCCAGTGAGTCGGCTCTTCACATCAAATGGCCAAAGTGTTGGAATTTTAGCATCAGTCCTTCCAATGAATATTCAGGGTTGATTTCCTTGAGGATTGACTGGCTTGATGTCCTTGCAATCTAAGGGACTCCCAAGAGTCTTCTCTAGCCCCACAATTTGAAAGCATCAATTATTCAGCACTAAACTTTCTTTATGTTCCAGCTCTCACATTCATACATGACTACTGGAAAAATCATAGCTTTGACTAGATGAACCTTTGTCAGCCGTTATCTCTCTGCTTTTTAATAAGCTATCTGGAGATGCTGATTCAGCGAGTCTGAAACTGTGTCCTATTATTTGTGTTTTTTATAACTTCTCTTGGTAGAGCTCTGAAGCAGGGTGCAAGAGACTCTCAAGGAAGGCTCAGAGGCCCACATTCACATAATGCTCCTATTACCCTTCCAAGCTCCTACCTCTCTGCCTGAACAGCCTCTTCTGAACTCTGACCTTGCTTTGTCTTTATCTTTGTGCCTGGTACTGGGCTCTGATTTTGCTCTTCTGTGGTCTTTCATGGTCGACCCCAGGGCATTGTCCTCTTGTCTGTGGTTCTTTTCTCAGCGATTTCTCCTGGTTCACAGCTAATTTTCTTGAGAACCTCTGAGGTTTGGCTTTTGACTTAATTCTGTTTTCCATCTTAAATTCCTCCAAGGTAATGCTGGCCCTCCTGTGACTTCAGTACATCTGTTGATGGTTGTCATTTGCTGTCTTTCCTGCCTCTCATTTGTGTCTTTAGTACCTACCAGCCACCTCTTTGGATTTCCAGTATGATGGAGAATTTTGGACTATGGTAAGAGCACCATTTTGAACTTGAATCATAATTTTAAAAGACCAAGAATGTGGAATGTAGACAATGCATTGAATGTTTATGTTACTGTATGCCGAGTTATTTTCTATTTGAATTTTAAATCCATCTTATACATCTTGGTTCATTATGGGGGCTTTCCTCCCCTACCAAGTGGTGAAAATTATAAGAAAATTGCTCTGGTTTCTATCTGGATTTTTTATTTAAAAAAAATTGTCATATATATGTATACACATATATATATAAAAACATAAAATTTGCTATTTTATCCATTTTAATGTATAATTCAGCAGTATAATTGCATTCACAGTGTTGTGAAATAATATGTAAATTATATATTTCCAAAACTTTTTAATCATCCCAAGCAGAAACATGGTAACTGTTAGGCAATAACTCCCCATTTCCCCTTCCCTCAGCCCCTGGCAGCCACCATTCTACCTTCTGTCTCTCTGAATTTGCCTATTCTAGATATTGCTTATAAGTGAAATCATATATTTGACTTTTTGTGTATGGCTTAGTTCATATAGTGTAATGTTTGTAAGTTTCATCTATGTTGTAGCATGCATCAGACCACCATTCATTTTTATGGATAACACATATCCCATTGTATGTATACACCATGTTTTTCTTACCATTCATCTGCTGATGGACATTTGGGTTGTTTTAACTGTTTGGATATCGTGAATAATGCTGCAATGAACACTGGTGTACAAGTATCTGTTAAAGTCCCCGCTTAATATTTTTGGGGGTGTATGTCTAAGATGAATTGCTGGGAAACATGGTAATTCTACATTTAGCTTTTTGAGGAACGACCATGCCATTTCCCTCAGTGGGTGCACCATTTTCTATTCCCACCATCAACGTACAAGGGTTCTAGTTGTCCTGCTTTCTCACACACACTCTTTATTTCCTTAAAAACAAACAAGCTTAGCCATTCTAGGGGGTATAAAGTGGTATCTCCTGGTCCTGATGTGCATTTCACTAATGGCTAATGACGTTGAGCCCATCTTCATATGTTTATTGGTCGTCTGTGTATTTTCTCTGGGGAAGCATATGTTTCAGCTCTTTTCCTATTTTAAAATTGGATTTGTCTTTTTTGTTATTGAGTTGTAGGCATTCTTTATATATTCTGGATATTCATTTCTTATCAGATACATGACTTGAAAGTGTTATCTCCCATTCCATAAGTTGTCTTTTCACTTTCTTGATAATGTCCTTTGCACAGAAGTTTTTAACGTTGATGAAGTTCACTTTGTCTATTTGTTTATTTTGTTGGTGGTTATCTTAGTGTCCTCTTTAAGAATCCATATCCAAACCCAAGGTAATGAAAATATACCCCTGTGTTTTCCTGTGAGAGTGTTTTGGCTTAGTCTTTTGTTGTTGTGGAAATAGAGTTGATTTACAATATTCTGTCAGTTTCAGGTGTATAGTAAAGTGGCTTAGTTACATGTATACATATTCCACTACTTGAAGTCTTTTCAGCTCTTTTCTTGTTGCCCTTTGTCTCTGTAGGTTCTTACTCTTGTTGTCTTAATTTCTTGTATGCCGGGCTATATTGATTGTATGAGCCCCAGTACAATGTGATTTTCTCCAGAAAGAACTTTTTGTCACCAGGGTTACCATAATTCATCTTCAAAGCTTGGAAATGAAAGTTGCTCAGTTGTGTCTGACTCTTTGCAACCCCATGGACTATACAATCCATGGAATTCTCTAGGCCAGAATACTGGAGTGGGTAGACTTTCCCTTCTCCAGAGAATCTTTCCAACCCAGGGATCACACCCAGGTCTCCCACATTGCAGGCAGATTCTTTACCAGCTGAGCCACAAGGGAAGCTTGAAGTTCCATGAATCACTTAGATGACTAGGTGACAGTTGCAAGCCTGTTTGACCACAGGTTCATCCTTATCCTGAGGTTCATCCTTATCCTGAGAGTATAGCCCATTTTGTCCTAATTTATGCTGGATAGGGGTTTATCAAAATCCCTAACTTTGGTGAATTCTAGACCTTGACACTTTCTCTCTGACTTAATCAGGCAGTCCAAACAAAATTGCAGATATCCCTTCCAGATCAGAAGATGCTTCTATGGCAAAAGAAGATTCAAGTTGTACTGTTATGTCTCTGGTTTGGCATATTCTTTAGTTTTAGATCTAGTGGTTTTTCATTCTTTTGTTAGCTCTTTGATATTTTAAAGAATATTTTTAAATGTTTTGTTCAGGTTTTTTTTGTGTGTCCTCAATTGGATGGTTGGTGTAAATTACCTAATTGATATTACTTAATCAACTGTCCTTGAAAATGTTTATTTTCCCCAGTAGTCCTGCCAGTGTTATTAATAAAACCAGTTTCTTTGAAACAAAGGTAAACAGAACAAAATGTTGTGTTTAGTTTCACAATAAGATTATAAAATCTGCTTAATAACATACCTTGATTTATTCTCAATCTAAAAAGTCTATTCCCTGGTATGTTATACATTTACTGTGGAGGACAGCAAACCAAAGAGGATTCAATGTCTATCTACAAAAGAGTTGAAGAACTGCCAGTGAGAAGAGAAAATTGTCTTTTTCTATGTGATTCCAGAAGGCAAAGGACTGGGAATGGAAATTCCAAAACTCAATTTACGTCTAATTAAAGGATTGCTTTCCTAGGACAAGTTAGAGTAATGGTCAGGGTAAATATTGTGTAGAATAGGATTTTGGTCACTAAGCATTCATTTGTTCTCCTTTTCTATTTGGACTGATTCCTTCAATACCTCCCTTCTTCCCTTTCATTACCGTTCCATTGCAGCTGACTCATCCCCCTGCAACTGTGGCATGTACACTGAGCC
>SJYC01018062.1:0-36688 GCA_006408675.1 Madoqua kirkii
CATTTGTTCTCCTTTTTTATTTGGACTGATTCCTTCAATACCTCCCTTCTTCCCTTTCATTACTGTTCCATTGCAGCTGACTCATCCCCCTGCCAACTGTGGCATGTACACTGAGCCTGGGGTATCAGAGCACTGCACAGACCTACCCCACTTCTCACCATAATGAATGAATCAGGACGGGCACCAGCCCAAGTTAGGCCACTCAGAGCCTTTGAACTATCGAGGTGTGGATCTTTACCTACTGGCTCTGAAGGACAAAAACAGAGGGCTGCAGCTGCCATCGTGCCACCACAAGGGGAGTCCACGTGAGAAGAAGAGGAGAGCTCAGAGTAAATGTGGGAGTAAAGAGTAAACCCTGGTGACTGATGGAGTCTTGATTATGCCAAGCCTGAAAGTATGAGGTTAGATTCTTCATGTTCTGAGATATGATGCAATGAATCCCCATTTTGCTTAAGCTAGCTTGAGTTGAGTTTTCTGCCACTTGAAATAGAAAGAGCTTTATCAAAAATGGGTAGTAAACCTCCCACTCACAGCATTTACACAGATGAGGCCAGCCTTCAGAGTAAGTTGGAAGGGGTGTCCAGGTTGAGTGAAAGAATGGTTTTGAGGACGTTTGGCTCTCAGTCCTTGGCTTCTCCAAAACTCTCCATTATTCCTTTTGTTCTACTCAGTAGGCTGGTAGTTTCATAGAGACTCCCAGAGGACTGTATTAGCTATCTCTCAGGGCTGAGTAATATAGAAGTTAATATGTACCCAGGCCTGGGATACATATTTAATGGAGAAATCCATAATGTTTAATCCTGAAATGAATGATTTATAGAGAGTTGGGTTATTCACTTTGCCCTTAATTTACTTGTCTTGTTTAGCCAAAGTAAGGCTTCCTAACAGGATTTTCGTCATAGCCTTGGCTGAGTAATGAGTTTCTTTGCAAGATGAATTATTGATTAAACCTTTGTATCATCTGCCTGGCAAATTAAGGAAACTGTTTCATTTTAAAGATGTCCATATTCAGACGTATATGCACAAAAGAAATTTTGAGTATTGTCATTTACTTCTCCATCATTTAATCATCAAAAGAGTATTTATGGAAACTGGATCTGGTATATCACGGTGCTGTGTTATTTTTAGACCCCAACAAGTAATAGTCCCCATCTGTGGATATAAATGTTTCCTCTCCTTTTGTTGTTATAATTATATACATTTTAGGTCCAGATGTTTAAAAATAGGAAAAATTTCTTTTCAAATCAATAGAATACCTGGTACTTAATAATGATGACACTTTTATGATGTATTTAATTTTTTTAATGTTTTATCTCAACTTCCTCAATGTTTAATAGTTAATTAACACTTAGCATGTACCAAGCATGTTGCTGGGAACATTACATGGGTTATGTTATTTAATTTCATTCCTTCCTACAAACTAGCTACTATTATTATCCCCATCTTAAAGTTAAAGAAATGGAAGAACTGAGAGCTGGGAGG
Organism: Madoqua kirkii; assembly: GCA_006408675.1. Classification (NCBI taxonomy): domain Eukaryota; kingdom Metazoa; phylum Chordata; class Mammalia; order Artiodactyla; family Bovidae; genus Madoqua; species Madoqua kirkii. The sequence continues at coordinate 1,483 of SJYC01018062.1, forward strand.
GTAGCTAGCTTACCCCAAACCATGCAGACTCAGATAGAGCTAGGGTGTAAACTCAGATGTTCTCACCCTGGAACCCAAGCTTTTAACCAATATCCTAAACAAATTCCAAAAATCCCATGGTTATTAAAATTTTATGGCATCTGCATGGGAATCTTACATACTATCATTAATCTTTGTGAAGTTTTGTCCTTATTATCTCTGTTCGTCAGAGGAGGAAAGTAAGACACACAGAGACAAAAGGACAAGTAGTCACATCGCTTTCCATTTGACTATGATTCCTTTCATTACCAAGCGAAATCAAAATGTTAGCTCTAGATTAGATAGGACTTTCACTTAGACAAGAAATCATTATTTTGAGTCCCTTCACAATACTTCATACAGATACAATAGAAACAAAATTTAAACAATAAGTGCAGATATAAAACAAAATCAAAGCTTTTCATTTTCTCTAAATCAAACTAAACCTATAACCTGGGAGGCTGTAGGGAAAGTACATTTCAGTCATTTCTGGAGGCTCCATTCTCTTTCCCTCAGTCATATCCAAGTTTTGGAGACATGAGTTATTGCTGGAATGTGAGATATTTATTTTCAATCCATCCTAGACTGCACTGAAATCCCCATTACCAAGTCTGAGTGGGGAAAGTGGAATCTCTTGAAGACAAATGTCTCAGTTCCCTTCATGCCAAGTTTATTCCAAGAATATTTGTTTACCTAGGTGAGATCTTCAAGGACTGGAGTCCAACTCCCCCCGTCCCCTCAGGCAGGCATGCCACTTTCCAAAAATAAACCATATCTATTGAATTTAACACAGCAAAGATCTCCACAACTTTGTGGATTATCTCCATCTCCCGCCCATACTTGGGGCAGCTCGTCTTTTTTTTTTCCCTCTTGCTTTAACCCTTCTATTGCATTGGCACTGCTCTATCTCTGCTTTTTTTGCATGTGTGCATGGTAAGTCACTTCAGTAGTGTCCAGCTCTTTGTGACCCATGGACTGTAGTCTGCCAGGCTCCTCTCTCCGTGAGATTCTCCAGACAAGAATATTGAAGCAGGTTGCCCTCTTCCAGGGGATCTTCCTGGCCCAAGGATCGAACCCTCACCTCTTATGTCTCCTGTATTGGCAGGCAGGTTTTTTATTAGTGCCACCTGAGAAGCTCTCTGCTCTTCTTGCTACCCCACAAGTCTGCCAAGTACAAGATCCTGGAAAAGAGAAGTTAAGAACATTCAGCTTCTCTTAACTTTGTAATGCAAACTTCCCCAGAAGCATGGGAGCACAGAAGTCCCATTACCTGGTCTGGGTGGCATGGTGAGACAAACAGAAAGAACAAAACATGAACTATATCTCAATAAACATCCTGCCATATGATGTGATCTTTTCACTTCCTTCTCAAAGAAGGGAACCAGCAAAACAGCCCTAATTAAGTCCTGCCCTATTCCACTTCCAGAATATTGATTTCAATCCAGGTGCTATGCTTTGAAAAGGTTGTGAGCCTACTGAAGAAATGCTAAACAACATCTTAAGAGGTACTGGGAATGCTTAATTAGGGAGCACAAGCTGAAAGGCTCCACAAGAGAAAAGGGGTGCTGAGGGGCTTTACAAGGAAGAGACAGTCCTGGTAGGTAGGAGACCAGAAAGTTGCTCTGTGGTCCATAACCTTAGGGAAAATTCTAGAGACCAAGTGGAATGGTGTGGCTGCTATTGGTTTTATTAATAACGGTGATATTCAGAGCCTGAAAGACAATATGTCAGAATATCATAAAAGCGATATTTAAATATAATATTTTTGACTTCTCTGGTGGCTCAGTGGTCAAGAATTCATCTGCCAGTACCCAAGACTTAGGTTCAATCCCTGGGTCAGGGAGATCCCCAGAAGGAAATGGCAACCCATTCCAATATGTCTTGCCTGGAAAAATCCCCTTGAACAGAGAAGCCTGGTGGGCTACAGTCCCTGGAGTTGCATAAGAGTAGAACATGACTTAACAATTAAACAATAACAAAAATATAATTTAGGGTACTTGATCTTTAAGGATCAAGCTTAAGGAGACATTTTACCCCAGGATTCTGTGCTAACAATAATCAGCTGTGTTGATAGCCACTGTGGCTTGTGTTTATCCCTATGTGGCAAATAGCAAAACAGCTCAACTATTTCATCTTCACAGATTCTATATGTGTACGTTTGTGTGTGTGTGTGTTATCCTTCTTTCTGGGAAGGGACTAGGAATATTGAGGAAAGCTCAGACTATAAAAAAATCTGTGTCTTTAAAGTTACTAAGAGAACTCTCTGAAACTGAGTCCGAGAAAGGCAGACCAGCAGGCCCCAAGTAAACGTAGAGTCTTGTGGCAGAGTAATGAGTTGGGTGGCTTAACACAGCCAGAAATTCAGAAAGGGCTAAAGAGGCTTTTCCCACAGAGGCTCTGCAATCCAGGGATTAGTAAAGGGGGGAGATAGGAAGGCATTTTTATCTGTGATCTAGAGACCCCTTAGTGGAGATTCTTTTTCTCAGTGAGAGAACTATAGACAATCACTGCCTAGGCGAAGGCTGAGAAGACTGTCTAGTTCTGAAGTCTTCATGTTCCTGGTGAGGAATGTGTGATCAGAAAGGACAGAGGACTTGCTGACAGCAGACCAAGCTCGAGATTCAGTTTTCATGGCAGGTTTCCCCACCTTTCTTCCTTGGATGCACGGTGAGCTGGGGATGCTACGCTTCTTTGCAGGAGTATCTTGCCAAAGTCAAGATTTGAGAAAATAGTAAGTTTGAACATTTTGTAAGGTGAGGCTGAAAAAGGGAGGGCCTCCCCCTCTTTTCTGCTTCTTCGAATTCAATGCAGCCAGCATCTCCCATTCCTGCCGCTCACCCTTGGTGCTCCTCACATTGTGTGTGCCTATGCATCGCCTGAGCCCACACTCAGCCCTCTGTCCCTCCCAGCCTCCTAATGACCTGCACCTGGTGGGCTCACCTGAGGAGAGGGGTCGAGGGGGCACAGATCTCACGTGCACTCATTAGGGGAGGGTGAGGCGGGGCACCCATTTTCAGTCAGTCCGCTTCTCCTTCTGCAGAGAGAGCTGCCCAGGTCAGAGTTTGGTAACAAATCTCCTGTTGGATGTTCAGAAGAGGCTCCAGGTAAGTAAATTTGGCAGCAGCTACTGTCACCATTGGTTCCTACTGCATTTAATTCTCCAGTCTCTCAGATGCTATGGCTTAGCAATGTTTGTTGCATGGAATTAACGCAGATTCACAGATCGAGGCTTTGGGGGGCGTCCTTACTATGCTATACAATCAAATTGAGTGTGTCAGACCTTCAGACTATTAATGCTTGCCTTTCCACTCTCTGCCCACCCTTCACCCTACCAAGAAAACCTATTTGAAGCCCGCAGAAGTTCGTTCTGAGAATTTCATTATCATTGTGCCATTCATAATTCACTGCTTAACCTCTGTGGATGGCAGCAAGTGCGGTTTTGAACAGTCCCACTGGAATAAAATCACAGGGTTAATCATCTCTGCTCTTTGTGAGTAATTGGAAAAATGGTATCCTGGAAACAAGCCATTAGCAGAAAACTATTTTTTTAACCAATTTCCATAGAATATAAGGAGTCAAACAGTGACCAGAATAATTTCATCGTAAGTTTTGTTTCCCCTGATGCGTTCACACCTGGGGCCAATCTACGGGCACTGCATTTCTGAGACTGACCACTTAAAATTTAAAAACAGCATTCAATCAGAGCTGTTTGATAAAAGTAAAACCACCTACAGCCTCTTTCCCAGCTGGAAGAGTGCAGTACATACCACTACGTATTTTTCTTCTTTGTCGCATTGAGTGTAGTGGAGCAGGCATAGATGAGCTTCATTGATCTTTCTTTTAAGTGTTGAATGGTCCTGAACTGCATGGAGAGTCCATAATTGAAAAACCATCACAAATTGGGTGGGCTTTTTGGATGTTCCCCCGTATTTTTAGGAATCCTTAGGAATATATGTGCTCAGTTGTGTCCGATTCTTTGTGGCCCTGTGGACTATAGCCTGCCAGGCTCCTCTGTCCATGGAATTTTCCAGGCAAGAATACTGGAGTGTGTTGCCATTTCCTACTCCTGGGGATCTCCCTGACCCAGGGTTGGAACCCACAACTCTGTGTCTCCCACATTAGCAGGCAGATTCTTTTACCACTGGGCCACCGGAATGGTGTGGAACTATATGGAGTCCATAATTGAATAACCATCACAAATTGGTGGACTTTTTGGATGTTTCCCAGTATCTTGAACTTGCAGTTTCAGGGAACAGAGTGGGAGACATGGAAGGAAGCTCATGGTTCCCTGAAGCTAGATGAAATAACAGTCTGGGTGAAAGCTGGTCAGACACAAACTTTTTGGAGTCATCTAGAAGTTCTCACTGAGAGAAGACATTTCTCCCAAAGTGGGAGCTGTGAAGACAGAGGGGAACTAAGAAGGCTGTTGTGGAGGCAGAGGGATGAACCACCAGGGCTGAGGTTCTGGGAGATGGGCTGAGCGGAGTACAGTGCTCTCTCGGGGCTGGGGGAGAGCTGCTGTGGCATCAGGGGCAGCGTTCATGAGCTATTAAAGCCTTCACCTAGGGAGAGGGGCCCTAGGGTATCAGGTTAACCTAGCAACTGGCTGGCACTGTCGCTGAGCAACCCAGGTAGAAGGGGAAAGCGTTTGCTAAGAAAGGGATGCTGAGAATACGTAGAACCACTTCCAATCCTGGCTTACTGAGCAAGGCTGCTCCTAAGAGCCAGCTGTGGTTTTTGCTCTGTTTTTGCAGCAGGTTGCACACAGTTTAGTTGTGTGGATGAATCTGCTGTTTCAATACCTCATGTGTAGTTAAAGCGGTCTGAAGTCTGGTGGGAACTTGGTGAATTTTAGCTGTTTCTTGGCACCTAAATTTCCAATAGCCTGTTACCTATGTTAGCCCTCGTGTTCTGCTGTTGCGAGAAGCTGTGTCCAAATGTCATTCGTGATTGCATGTTCCAAGCAGAGCATCTTATGCTTGACCTCTCCTCCTGGGGCTTCCTCATATCCATCATCTCACACTCCTGCTGGCTCATCTGCTTCAGGCCCTCATTACATGCTGTCTATCACAGTAGCCTCCTGACTGGCTTCTCTGCCTATGGTGTTTCCCCCTCCATTGGCTCATCAAAGACCAAGGCTTACAGAGAACTGTTTAAACTACCACTTCAGTCAAGGTCCTTACTTTCTTCAAAACCTTTGATGGCTCACTTTGCCCAGAGATACCATCACCATGCTTGCACTGGACATTTAATGGGTTCTGTGGGCTGTCTGTCCACCCCCACCTCCCTAAGCAGATATCTTTAAAAAAAAAAAAAAAAACCTTTTTGTATTGGGCTATAGCTGATTAACACAGTTGTGATAGTTTCAGGTGAACTACCTCTTATCTTTTCCCCCAGTGCCTGTTACTTTACTTAACCCTAATGGTGAGAATAAAGTCTAAAATCCAGGTCCCTATCCCTGCCTTTCTGGTTTATCGCATTGCTCTTCATCCTACAGGACAGACAATTTCAAAAACAAACTACACATCTTTAACAAATCTGAATATATGAGTACTGGCATTTTCTGGGTTAATTACCTTTCCTATGTCATTAAAATTTTCTTCTTCCCTCAGCCCACACTCAAATCACAAATACCTCATCTGGATTTTATTCATAAAAAATCCTTCCAAATATTCCCTTCTGCTCTCTTAGCACTTGCCAAGATGACTAAGAGAAAATGTTACTAGAACAACATTCTGAACCTTACTGATCACTGAATAAGACTCCAGGTGGGGGAAACGAGAGATGATTAAGCTTAGAGGGACCTGACCACCTTCAAAGTTCCTTTCCAGATCAGATATGTAAGCCGAAGAATTGATGCTTTTGAACTGTGGTGTTGGAGAAAAACTCTTGAGAGCCTTGGACTTCAAGGAGATCCAACCAGTCCATCCTAAAGGAGATCAGTCCTGAGTGTTCGTTGGAAGGACTGATACAGAAGCTGAAACTCCAATACTTTGGCCACCTGATGTGGAGAGCTTACTCATTGGAAAAGACCCCAATGCTGGGAAAGATTGAGGTGGGAGGAGAAGGGGATGACAGAGGATGAGATGGTTGGATGGCATCACCAACTCAATGGAGATGAGTTTGGGTAAATTCTGGGATTTGGTGATAGGGAGGCCTGGCTTGCTGCAATCCATGGGATCGCAAAGAGTCGGACACCACTGAGCAACTGAACTAAACTGATGTAAGATGTTTATATTTTATTGCAATGTAGCTCCCTTTGGGGGCTTTCCTGGTGGCTCAATGGTAAAGAATCTACCTGCCAATGCAGAAGACACATGTTCGATCCCTGGACTGGGAAGGTCACTTGAAGGAGGGCATGGCAACTCACTCCAGTGTTCTTGCCAGGGAAATCTCATAGAGGTGCCTGGTGGGCTACATACAGTCCATGGGGTCTCAAAAAGTTGGACATGAGTTAGTGACTAAACAATAAGCTCCTTTTCTAAATAAAGAAAAGTCATCTTTAAGGCACAGTGCATGGGAGCCATAGGAAATCCTGAATCCCTGTAGCTATCATGTACTTTTATGGGAAAGAGAAAGAATTTTTGAGCTAACAGGTTAAGACAAGAACATAAAACAGGCTTGCATTCATGATTCTTTTCCACATTAAAACTAAATTGATGAAAATAAAAACCCACAAAAAACAAGCAAGTGCTCACATACATGACATCCATCCATGAAATGCCCTTTTTTTCATGGACTTTTAAAAAATATGTTGCACTTCTGTCAAAGCAAACCAGAGCAGACAGCAGTTAAAATGCCAAAATCATATTTACTGAGGAACTATTGCAGCAGGTAAACAGAGACATCAGTGTAGTTGTGTTCAATTCTAAATTGGGTTAGGGTTTAGAATTAGGGGCTGAAAGGGAGTCAGTGGGTGGGAGGTTACTAACAGCCAACATCAGGGGCCAAGAGGGATTTCTGGCTAAACCCATTTAATAGGATTTTTGCTGGAGGCAGGCCAGAGTGATGCATTATCACATGGTAGATGGAAGGGGGTGAGGAGTTTGATCAGAAAACAGTTATCCTCAGAGGATGGGAGGTGGTTCTAGGAGAGTTAGCTAGAGCCTTGCTCTTGAGAACCAGGTGCACGGATGAGGTTGAGCTGAGAAGGGCTTAGAGGAGCTTGGGTGCACTTGGGTTAAGAAGAGAGTCTCTGTCAGTTTCCTGCCTTTTTGTCCGCAATGTTTGTGATGACTGTTTTTTCCAAAATGGCTTCCTACTGTGCCCTGGATAAGAATGTGAACAATGGCCCTACTTGTGTATGTATATCTGTACGTGCGTGCTAAGTCCCTTCAGTCGTGTCTGACTCCGTGTGATGCTATGGACTGTAGCCCGCCAGGCTCCTCTGTTCATGGGATTCTCCAGGCAAGAATACTAGAGTGGGTTGCCATGCCATCCTCCAAGGGATCTTCCTGACCCAGGGATCGAAGCTGTATCTCCTTTGACTCCAGCTTTGCAGGCGGATTCTTGAACTCCTGAGCCACTAGGGAAATCCCGTATATGTGTACACACACGTATTTTGGTGTTCTAAGACCTTGCCCAGGCCTCCTAACACACTAATGTTGGTCTCAAGAGAATGAAGGTGAAGTCGCTCAGTCGTATCCAACTCTTTGCGACCCTGTGGACTGTAACCTACTAGGCTTCTCCATCCATGGGCTTCTCCAGGCAAGAATACTGGAGTGGACTGCCATTTCCTTCTCCAGGGAATCTTCCCAACCCAGGTATTGAACCCGGGTCTCCCGCACTGGAGGCAGACACTTTAACCTCTGAGCCACCAGGGAAACCCAAAAAGGATTTTTTTTCTTGCTTGAGGATTTTGGTTATTTTCAATTAGAGGAATTTGAGATCTTCCTTTATTAGTCAAAGAATATTGACGCCAAACTGAATTTGATTCACTTAAGCCTTGAAAACTTTTCTTTCCACCTTCTGGCAAACTTTTCAAAATATCATTTACTCCTTTACCAACTGCAGTTTGCAGCAAGACAACACCCCTCTCCCTATTTTCTGATGACTACCTCTTGAGGATGGAGGCCAGGCCTTGGGGAGGAGAAGAGTGAAATGGCATTGTGGATTGAGAGGTGACTATGTTTAAGCAAACCAAATAGATGCCAATAGCATATTTACAGATATCATGAGTGCACTTCATCCCCAGAGGGGAAATAATTGAGTTGAAGATCCACCTTATTGATTTTTGTCTGATGCAGGTATTTTGATTTGCGTCCAAGTTGTTGTTATTGTTTTTTCACCACCAGAAAGTTTTACTTTGCCAATATACTTCACAAGAAAGTACTGAAATCGAGTTGGGGATGTGGAAAAAGGAGTAATGCATTTTTTTAATGATATAACTTTACTGTAGAACAGTAGATGTATGACTCAATCACTTCCAGGTGTTTCTCTTTGGGCGACGGAGGGGGGTGGGGCAGGGGTTAATTTTCCCATGGGGATAACTGGTCTTTATATGCAAAGTAATTTAAAATAGTTATGACTAGACTAGCTTTAAGGCATGCCAAATAATTGCATTTTTTCTAGGGTCTCTCTATTTTTTTCCTCTCTATCCTGAATTTATTTTTTTAAACTCCAGCAGTAAACTTTTCTATGCCTTTTCCTTGTTTGCCTCAAATATTTGTTGAAGAATAGATTTGGATAAACACATGGGCAGCTCCCAGCTTTACAAAAGGGAGAGGAGATGGAAAGGATATCCTTGTGCTTGGCAGGCTTTTTCCAGGACTGAAGCTAGTTTCTCTGGTTCTTCTGGAAGATGACTGTCAAAAATAGAAAAGGAGGGACTCCCCTGGTGGTCCCATGATTAGGATGCTGTGCTTCCACTGCAGAGGGAATGGGTTCAATCCTAGGTCGGGGAACTAAGATCCCACAAGCTGAGTGGCATGGCCCAAAAGGAAAAAAATAGCAAAGGGATTTCTCATAGCTCAAAATTGACCCTCCTTTGGTTTTGGAGGGGGAGAAAGACAAAATCTTAGTTTTAAGTGTCATATGGTATTAAGAAACATTTTTAAAAATTGCACGCCTGGGCAGCAAAGCCATAATTGATATTTTAGAGAAATTAAATGATTGTTTTCTAATGAACTCCTAATAATACTACTAAAAAAATAAAAAGAGGGACTCCTTGGCAGTCCAGTGGTTTGGACTCAGCACTTTTCATTGCCGAGGGTACGGGTTCAATCCCTGGTCAGGGAACTAAGATCCCACAAGCTATGCAGTCCACAAAAGAAAAAGAAAACTCTGCCCTTACAAGCATATTTGAGGGGTGTGTGTAATATATACTTTTCATTTTCCTTTGATGGTTATTAGCTATAAATTGGCCTTCCCCTTGCAGTCGTACATACTACTGTAAGCACTTTCAGCTAGAAAGTATCCATACTTGGGACCTTAGCTTTGTCCTTTTCACATTGTGTTAAAATTTTGAGTCAAGCTGGTTTGTGTGTGTGTGTGTGTGTGTGTGTGTGTGTGTGAAATTCTTGCAGAAGAATAAAATACTCTGGATGGTATTTTATTAAATAGAGAGTATTGCTATTAAAATGCAACTCCAGACCTGTTGTTCTACCAAAACTCTGGAAAAGTGACTGGGCATCGCTCCATCATTGATCATGTGGGCTTGTTCACAGCACATCCCAGAGAGACCAAATGAATTAAAAGAGGCCAATGAATTGCTTTGAAAGTACCACAAGAACACAGAGTCTTGAAGGCTCTGTCCTTCTTCACCTTTGTACAATATTGATGGATCAGGTGAGCGTGAAGGTGGGGAGGAGTCCAAGACACATGACATGAGGCAGGTTTTTCCTTCCTGTTGCCAGTGACTCTGTTGTAGTAGAAAAGTGAGATGCAAATACCCACTCTTTAATAAAGCATACTTCTTTTCCTTTCTATTTCCTCTTCTCGAATCTAGTAATGGGGTGGGATTTGGGGAGCTATAAACAGGCAAGGGATGAGAAGATTTCACTGTAATGTATTATTATTGCTAGGGCCTCCCAGGTGGTGCTAAGAATCTGCCTGCACTGCAGGAGACCTGGGTTTGATCCCTGGGTCATGAAGATCCCCTGGAGAAGGGAATGGTAACTCATTCCTGTACCCTTGCCTGGAGAATTCTATGGACAGAGGAGCTTGGTCGGCTACAGTCCCTGGGGTTGTGAAGAGTTGAACATGACTGAGCAATTAACATACACACACATCCACCCACTCACCCCTCTAGGTATTGGGGACCACTTGCGGGTTATACAGTAAGAACAACTCATGGGAAGACATAAATGTTAACCAAACAGTGCTCCTAATGTCAGAAATGCTAGGATTTTATGGACAAAGTAGCTCTTCCTGAATTGCTGAATACCTTTAGTCTCTTCCTTCTGGGTGTGCTCCCACCAACTCATCTCTCTGCTCTCTTGAGAGCACAAAGCAAGAACTAGAATCCTGCTTTCGGATTCTGATAGGTTACTCCTTGTCCACTAACCAGTACAAGTATGATGAGCTTATGGTAATGGAAACCTGATGAGGATGAAAAAATTTGCCGGACTACATTGTAAGAATTATCAAGTACAATCAAAGTATAATTGAGGGTTAATGGTTGGTATTGGCACTAATAGTTATAACTTGGTTCTAAGTTGTCTAACAGCTTCGGCAAATTGAAACCCACTGCTATTAGAGATGGGTTAAGTAGTATAACAATAACTAGGATTGGATGGTCAAAACATGTGGCTTCAAAATAATTCCTTAGTCTTGTGTGACCTTGGAAACCCTGTCACTTCCCCATGTCTGGGCCTCAGTGAACCCATTTGTTAAATGGACTTGAAAAGTGCTTGTTCCAGGCCCCCTCAGGTTGTTGGAAATGCACAGAGCTATTTTTGTGACTGTCACAATGGTTGGGGACTATATGGCTGGCATTTAGCTAAGCAGGCAGGCAAACATCTTGGGATGCAGGGGACTTGAGTGCACAGAAAGAGCCTCATTTAAAATGCTAACAGCACCCCAGCTGAGAAACACTGTAATGGTCTAATCTGTGTTGTATTCAGAATAGTCCATGAATAGCAGCTCATGAGAAATGGCGCTAAGGGTCGGAAACAAGAAACCGTTGCCAGAGAACTTCTTGATCTGATGTGATTTTTTAAAATAAGGTACTTTTATAGGAAATAAGAAAACAACACTTTCAGCCAGCTTTAAAATTCCTCATGGGTTACACTGGCCTCTAAGTCATCTGTAAATCCCATTTTTGTACTTCCTTGTTTTGTTTCTCAAGAAACACTTGGAGTATTTCATGAGACGTACATGACCACGATAACAGCAAAGTGCTCTCATGTCCCCTGGCCTGTCCCCGCGCATGTGGAGACTGCCCCAGCCAGAGCAGAGTGAGGAGCGCAATGTGAATAGCGGACCTGCCTCTGCATGTGGCTAGGAGATTAAACTTTTCAGAACAAAATCAAATAATGTTCTATGAAAACAGTCACCTTGGCTCCATAATGATGGGCTAAAAGTGCTCATTTTCCCAGGAATTGGACAAATCTGGGGTCAGGAATCAGAGAATGGGGAGCAATGTTTCAAAAGGCCCATTTCCTCATTTAAGGTAGGGGATTTTAGGGTATGAAGGACTTACTTGAAATCATATGGCAAGTTACTGTGCCAAGCCAGCCCCAGAATGAGCAGAAGATAAAGCATCTTTCATTCTATACCTTCTCTAGGTTTCTTCTTAGCAAAGTCTGATCATAGGTGAAGCCTTAACAGCCAAGACCAAGGCGTAAGGGGCCTAGGTGCCCACCAACCAGCCAGCATCTAGTGTCCCAGCAATCTGAAGTTCCCTGGTATAAGACTGGGGCTTGCAGAGACACCAGACAGACCTGCCTTGGTTATCTTTTGGCAGGAGTCCTTGCCTATTTCATGAAGATTGCATTTCTGCCATTTTCCACAGCAATCAACTTAAATAATTCGGATTCGTTGACTTGGGTAGTTAGTAAGGATGAGAGGCATTGTGAGATGCAGGGCTTGGGGAGCCCGTCGAGACCCACACCTCTCTCAGTTTGCTTCTCCACTGTCTCTCACCTCACTGAAGGTGGGCTGTGTGTGCCTGCAGTGAGCACGTTGGTCAGGAATGTTGGCTGTCCTGGACTTAGAGCTTTCTAGTATCGTGGCAGCCAAGTCACGAGACAACAATTCTTATGAATTTCAGCAGATAGGCTTGAGGGAGAGATTCTGTTAGGGCTGTATTCTGACCCTGAACCAACTGCCATGGCCTTGGATCTAGAGCTCTCTCATTGGGCAAGAGGCTTAATTGGCACCTCAGAGCTTAGGGGACAGGCGGGGCTATTTCATGGTTTCATCACCATGGAGAAAAAAGCGTTGGTTATCCAAATCTGTGAATATTCACAGATTGATCAAAGCTAAAGGTTTGAACATAGGTTATACTTAGGACTAGAGCTTAAAAAGAGAGTAAGGTATGAATAAATGAAGGAAAGCTAGTGAAGGGGGTAGGACTTAGGCTGAAGTTGAAGGTTTGGAAGGGAATAGCTGAGGCTTTGCAAGAGCAGATATTGTCATTCAGAGAGGGGATGGATCTGACACTACTGACTGTTATCAAAGAACACACTTCATCTTATATAGCATGTATATTTCTAGGCGCCTATGTTTCTCCTAAGCACACAGTAGATGCTCAGCCATTCTTGTGGTTGAATGCTGATTAGCAATATATTATTGTGGCTACTGCCACAGACTTCTATGCAGGCACTGATTAATTTTTCCTATAAATGGCCAGATAGCAAACATTTTCAAATGAGTATCTGAGTAACTCTCAAATGAGTAAATGAGCATTTCTGTGAACCCCTGGACTCTGCCATTATAGTGTGACACCAGCCATAGACAGCAGTAAACAAATGATCACATGGCTTCGTAATAAAGCTTCATTCACAAAATTGGGTGGTGCACTGGACTTTGTCTGCCATTAGTTGATTCTGCTTCTTGCTCATCTCTCTGATTCCCCTCTTAACAACTCCAAGCCACTCAGCTGCCAGTGAGCTCTTTCCCAGGCGAGAATACTGGAGTGGGTTGCCATCTCCTTCTCCAGGGAATCTTCCCAACCCAGGGATGGAACCCAGGTCTCATGCATTGCAGGCAGACGCTTTATCCTCTGAGCCACCAGGGAAGCCGAGAACATGTTACTCCCTTGCAACTAAGGTGTGTAGTGACTGCCATATCTGTTTTAGATAAAAGGCCAACTCTTTCCCATGTGTCTAAAGCCTGGCCTGGTCCCTGACTGTTTGTTGAGCCTCATCTCAGGTCCTTTTCCTCTCCAGTGATGTGTATCAGCCAATCTTGCCTTGCTCTGCCCTTAGGACTCACACAGCCCTGTCCTGCATCAGGTCTTCTGTGTGTCCAGTGACCTCACCTGGATTGTTCCTTTTGCTTCAGCTAGATAGGACTTCCCCGTAGAGGCCATTTGTGATCACCCTGTCTAAACTGGGTGACACCCCCTTGCCGTTATCTTTTATCTGAATTCTATTGGCTTTTTTTTCAGAACACTTATCCCATGTGTAATTATTTACTCCTTAGTTTGTTTACTTCTTGTCCCTTCCTTCCATTAGATTGTGAGCCAAAGAAAGGTAGAGACTGTATCTCTTCCATTCACCTTTACGTCCTTAAGGCCTGGAAATGTACTAGGTATACAGTGGAACTCTTTAGAAGTCTTTGAATGATTGATTGATGAGAAGACAGGAGTTTTGTTCCTTATCTCAGTCTCATTCAACTTCTGATTAAAAATAGAGCAGTTTATATCACAAAAATCAGGCTGCCTAGAGCTTCTAGTTCTCATGCCAGCTGATCTTCTCTCTCAGCAATTTGAGTTTATTTTCAAAATTATGATATCACAAATGCAAAGAAAAAGCTAGATCTGTGTGCCTACCACCCAGCTGCTACTATATCCATGTTTGTTTTAGATTTTTCTGTCTTATAAACATTTTAAGTTAATTTTTCAAACTTAGACATTTATAACTCAAGTATAAAATTTTTTAGAGCAATTATTATTTTTTTTCCTTGGACTTTGTGTCCTGGAGTAGAAATTGTTTTTGAGCAAATGCTAGTAAAGACCAGGTCTTTCTTAGCACACAATTCTTAAGCCAGTACATATTCTCTTCATTCTAAGCATAGCAGTTTACTATCTTCTGCCTGCTTTTCCATGAGAATATGAAGCCTGATCATAACAAGGCAGAGTTACTTCATTTGGGGGAGTGTTCAGTTTTGTAAGGAAGAAGCTGGTTGCCAAAAACCTAAGGTAAGGAAACAGACTGAAATTGGGCATAAAATTTAACTGAGTCTTCTTATAGGCAAGGAAGAAAAAAAACAGGGCTGTCTTTCATGGTCTCATAAAAAGGAACAGCAGTTCTCCAGAAGTCAAACTGTTTTCCTTCTTTAGCATAAAAGAACAACCTTCATTTGTCCAGTTCTTGTGTTTATTCAGCATTTTTGCCATATCCACTGACAGCCCCCTTGCTCCTTATCTCGCCTTCCCTCGTTTTCTTGTTTTGAGGCTGCCCTTCACGATGGTTGTCTGGATAAAGCCCTCAGAACGGCCCCTGCTCCTTTATTAGTCCTGGGGTGAGAAATAGAAAGAAGGTGATGTCTGCAAGAGGGTTACTGTGAAATGCCCCCAGTGCCCGCAGGAGGTGATTTTCAGACATTAAATCCTGAAAACTCACAAAGCCTGGCTGAGCCACAAGAGGTCAATATTTAATATTTTCCTCGTTTTAGCAGATGGCAGGGTGAACCGCAGAGCAGCTATGACCCTGACACTAAGGAGCTGCCATCAGAGATTTTGATAAGTTTCAACCTGTCAGTCTTAAGGTTGCTGCCTGTGGAGGCACCTTAGATAAACCCTCTCTTGTGTGCATGGAGAAAATTCTTTTCACCACAGGAAAATCTGACAGAGAGCCCCAGTATAACCCAGTGGAGAAGACTTGAGCTTAACTCCCACTGCAGTAAAGTACTAGCTATGTGACCCTGAGCAAGTTACTTAACCTCTCAGTGCTTCATTCAATTTCCTCACCTGTATGTTAATACTATAATAGGAATGTTAATAGCATCACCTCTTTTGAGTTGCTATGAGAACTGCTTGTGAAATGCTTAGCACAGTGGCTAGTGTATTGTGGTCCTGGTGGAGTTTTAGTCACTAAGTTGTATCTGACTCTTGCGAACCCATGGACTGTAGTCTGCCAGGCTCCTCTGTCCATGAGGATTCTCCAGGCAAGAATACTGGAGTGAGGTGCCATTTCCTTCTCCAGAGCATATTGTACAGAGAAGGCAATGGCACTCTCCTCTAGTACTTTTGCCTGGGAAAGCCCCATGGATGGAGGAGCCTGCTAGACTGTAGTCCGTGGGGTCACTAGAGTCGGATACAACTGAGTGACTTCACTTTCACTTTTCACTTCCATGCACTGGAGAAGGAAATGGCAGCTCACTCCAGAGTTGTTGCCTGGAGAATCTCAGGGATGGGGGAGCCTGGTGGGCTGCCGTCTATGGAGTCACACAGAGTTGGACACGACTGAAGTGCCTTAGCAGCAGCAGCAGCATATTGCACTCTTGATAGTTAGCCGTAACTTGACTCCTGTGGCTGCTCTGTTCGGGGCCCCGCTTGCTGTTCTCACCTGCTGCTTACTGGTTCTTTGCCTGTGATATTTGCACAGGACGCCTAGGACTTTTCAGAGCACCTTGTGAACACACTGGTTTTCCCCTGGCGGTTTTGGATTTCTTGGTTGGTTGAGGACCCACAGGCTTGTCCTTCCAGCATGAAGTTACCGTTCACACACTCTTGTCATGCACAGCCTGGAGTGCATCCTTTCCTGCCAGAGTGGGATGGGGGCAGACCAGCCGACTTTTCTGGCTTGTCCACTGTTGTTTAGTTCCTAAAAAGGAAGCTGCAGAAGCTTCTTGTCTTCCAGAGGATACACCCTTTGCATCTCTGAGGCTTGCTAGAAGGTAGGGATCCTCATCTGCTCCCCTCGGCTAGCAGACCTAGTACCAGCAGAGAACTTCACTTCTTGAAATGTGATGCCAACACATCACTTATAGCATCAGATGCCAGAGATTTTCATACAAGTGTCCTTGGAGGCTGTTAAAAAGAAAAGCTTGTTCACCACCTCACCTTTTTTTTTTTCTCTTCAACTCTTTATGCAGGTCCCATACTCTTTGCTGCGTATCCCCTGGCAAGCTGACAGCACCATCTACCTTCTTGCTTCTCTCTCCTGGCTTACTGTCTGTCTGTGACAATCTGGCTTCAATCTCAGGCCACCCTGCAGGGGCCCATCCATCACGCCTGCACCACAGGCTGGTGATTCTCCCCAGAATCTCCTCAAAGATTTCTCTTGTCACACGGCTGTTCTTCTCTTAATCATCTAACCCTAAGTCACCGGGGTTGTTGATGCCCCTGATGGGCTCATCATTTAAGGAAGCCAGGGTGTCCCAATACTTATGAAAGTTGTTTTGCATAGATGAGCACAATGGAGATGCCAGACTGAGATAATAAATATATATATATATATAGACCTTTGACTTGGTTCCTGATACAGAGTGCCTACATTCCTTGGAATTTCTTGTGTACAGTCGGGGAGAGGTAGCTTTTGTTTTAATGAGGTGAGTCTTGGTGGGCTCCTGGGTGGAGCTGGTCACCAGAAAGACCAAGCCGCTTTTAGCCCCACCCCTGATTCTCCAGAGAGGGGCTAGAAATGGAGTAAATACTTGACCGTGCTTGCGTGAGGAAGCCTCCACAAGAATCCCAGTAGATGGGATTTGGGGAGCCTCTGTTTTGGTGAACACATCTGCATGCCAGGAGGCCTGGTGGTGTACCCCAGCTTCACAGGGACAGAAGCTCCCGTCCTTGGGACCCTTTTGGACCTTGCCCAGCGTATCTCTTCTGGCTGTTCGTCTGCATCTTGATCCTATCTTTTATTATGTAATAACCTGGTGAAGTTCAGTATTTCCATGAGATTTTTTAGCTATTCTAGCAAATAATGCAAACCAAGGCAGGGAATCATGGGAACCTCTGATTTGTAGCCAAGTTGGACAGAAGTAGTGAGTAACCTAGGGACCTACTGCTTGAGATTGAGGTCTAAAGTGGGGAGCAGTCTCCTGGGATTGAGCCCTGGCCTTGTGGACTCTGTGTTAACTCCAATTAGCTTCAGAATGGAATCCAGTTGTAGGACACCCAACTGGAGTCACAGAGAATTGCTTGATGTGTGGAAAACGCACACATCTGGTGTCAGAAGTGTGGTGGTAGAGTGAGCATAAATGAGAAACTCAGAAATACCTTCTTTACACAGAGGCTGTCTATATTTCTTGGGAAATTTGACAGATTGAGTTGACTATTTATGTAAAAAATTATTTTATTATTTAATCCTATATGTCAGGTTTATGCCCTATTGTTTGTATTTAACTTTTTATTTTTTGAACTTTGTTTTTTATTGAAGTATAGTTGATTAAGTGTTGTGCCAGTCTCTCTGTAAAATGACTCAATTACACACATAAATACATTGCTTTTTATTTTTATACTTTCCATTTTTTTCTTGTTTTCCATATCTTCACAGGATATTGAATATAGTTTCCTGTGCTATACCTTAGGACCCTGTTGTTTATCCATTCTAAATGTAGTAGTTTGTACCTGCCAACCCCAAACTCCTGCTCCATCCTCTTCTAACACCTACGCCCCTACCTTGGCAACCACAAGTCTGTTACTTATGTCTTAGCCTGTTTGTGTTTTGTAGATGTTTATTTGTGCCTTATTTCATATTCCACATATAAGTGATATCAAATGGTATTTGTCATTCTCTGATTTATTTCACTTAGTATCATAATCTCTAGTTGCATCCAAGTTGCTATAAATGGCATTATTTCTTTCTTTTTTATGGCTGAGTAGTATTCTATTGTATATATGTACTACATCTTTGTTCATTTATTTCTTGATGGACATTTAGGTAATTTCTATGTCTTGGTTTTTGTGAATAGCGCTGTTATGAATATAGGGATGCATGTGGACGGATGTTTTCCACCCTGCTTCAACATATTGTCTGGTGATTGAATCTTAAGAATTCTGAAATCTATCATAATTTTCTTACATAGTTTTTGAGGAAAATACCTTACTGTAGGGAGATATTTGCCAACTGTCCTTAGCCTGTGAATCTGTATCTCCAGTGATAATTGTTTCTTTCCATCCCTGTGTGCAACAAGGGCAGGACTGATTGAAGAAAAAGGTATTTGTTCAAAGACCGGGGTATGGCCCCAGTTCTACTTACTCAACACATGCTTCCATGTGAGTCACTGTCCTTCTCTAAACTTAGTTCTTATCATTCATAGAATGAAAATTACTGAGACTTAAAGGAGGCTAATGAGGGTTAAATGTGATGATATACTTAGCATAATATCTGACAGTTAGTTAGGAACTCAACACATGTGAGTTTTTAAACTGGTCCCTTGTCTATTCAAAGAGAGGACTGAATATGATGACCTTTACGTAAGACATCTGCATTTCATTGGGTGATGGATTGATTTATCTTTTGATTTTGAGATAAAAAGGAAAAAATATGTAAAGAATAACATCAAAGTTTTTTCTCACCAATCCGAATTAACTTTATTGCCTAACATCATTTCTACCTAGAATGAATCGTCTAAAACAATCAAGCTGACCTCAATTCCCTTGCCAATATTTTATTTAGGAATGAGTATATTTGGTGTGGGAATTGAGTGAGTAATGCAATACTAGCCTTGAAGACATAAGGGGAAATTTGTTTATGGACTTTTATTTATTTACTTTTAAAATTTAATTTTTTTAGACACCATAAATATTTTGTATTGGGGTACAGCTGATTAACAATGTTGTGATAGTTTCACGTGAAGAAGTGAAGGGACTCAGCCACACATGTACATATATCCATTCTCCCCCAAACACCCCCTCTCATCCAGGCTGTCACATAACAGTGAGCAGAGTTCCATGTGCTGTACAAAAGGTTTTCTTTTTTTGGTTATCTAGTTTAAATATAGCAGTGTGTACATGACTTTCCCAAAGTCTTTAACTCTCCCTTCTCTTGTTTGGGGACTTTTAGAAAGGCTTTGTAATTTATGGGAAAGAAACATAAGAAATTTACCCTTTCTGTCTGCATCATTACTGTTTTTGATGTGATGCCTGGAATGCTGGCAGCCATACTGTGGCTATGAAGAGTGTCAGCCCGAGGGGAAAGGCTACCACACTTAGGATGGCAGAACAGAGGGGTAGAACAAACTTGGTTTCTTGATCTTGCTGTCAACCACAAAGTTAATCAAACCTGAAGACAACCTAGTTTTGAATTTCTACTGAAATTCAAATAAACCAAAGACTTCATTCAGATTCATCAATTTTTCCACTGGTGTCTTTTCTCTATTCCCATGTCCAATCCATGATACCACATTGCATTTAGGCACTTCTCCTTTCTCTCCTCTCCCTTCTCTCCACATTTTTAAGAGATGTCTCTCATTGTGCATTTGTCTAATGCTTCCCTGTAACTGCATTTGAGTTAAACATGCTTGGCCAGGACACCCGATGAGTGATCATGAGTGAGAGTACCCCATCTGGTAACGCCTGATGTCCGTCCGTGTTTCCTTGGAAGTGGTCATTTTGATCACTCAGTGAAGGTGCTATCTGATTTCTCCACTGTACTATTCGATGTTTCCCCCTTATAGTTAATAATAAAGGCTGTGCAAATATCCTGCTCCTCATGGAAATTTCCCCATAGATTTAATATTTATGGATCTAATCTTTATTAACATGGTTGCAAACTTAATTTTCTAGCTGCAGCATGCCCTGCATTTTCACTGTTCAACCCTTAGCACTGTAGTATAATTATTCTACTTTATTTCTCTATCTATATTTTATAGGAATGAACTCATAAATTCTTATATTTTCTCTCAGTGCTTTATAATTCGTCACTGTCCTTAATTATGTTGGTGCCAAAAGCTGACTTCTGTGCCCCTGTGACATGCTCTCATCACTTTTTGCATACTTCCTTACTTTCTGTTCTATTCCCGGTTTATCTCATCCCAAACTAGCATAAATCTTGGAATCAGAATCAACCATGGTTTCTTTCAGTGGAGAAGAATGTTAGAGACCAATCTAAGTGTTAGGTGTGCCTGTGGGCAGTCTTTTCTTCTTTCAGTTAGCAGAATGAACTTTAAGTTTTTTGTCTTGCTCCTCCAACTAGAATTTATGATTTACTATACAAAATATTTAGCCTTGGAGGACAAAATGATGTAGGGCAAAGACTAACAGAGTTTTGCTGAGAGAACGCACTGGTCATAGCAAACACCCTCTTCCAACAACACAAGAGAAGACTCTACACCTGGACATCACCAGATGGTCAATACCAAAATCAGACTGATTATATTCTTTGCAGCCAAAGATGGAGAAGATCTATACAGTCAGCACAAAAAAAAAAAAAAAAAAAAAAATACCGGGAGCTGACTGTGGCTCTGATCATGAACTCCTTATTGCTAAATTCAGACTTAAATTGAAGAAAGTAGGGAAAGTCACTAGACCATTCAGGTGTGACCTAAATCAAATCTCTTACAATTATACAGGGGAAGTGACAAATAGATTCAAAGGATTAGATCTGATAGGGTGCCTAAAGAACTATGGATGGAGGTTTGTCATTGTACATGAGGCGGTGATCAAAACCATCCCCAAGAAAAATAAATGCAAAAAGGCAAAATGTTTGTCTGATGAGGCCTTACAAATAGCTAAGAAGAGAAGTGAAAGGCAAAGGACGAAAGGAAATATATAGCCATTTGAATGCAGAGTTCCAAAGAATAGCAAGGAGAGATAAGAAAGCCTTCCTCAGTGATCAATGCAAAGAAATAGAGGCAAACAATAGAATGGGAAAGACCAGAGATCTTGTCAAGAAAATTAGCCATACCAAGGGAACATTTCATGCAAAGATGTGCACAATAAAGTACAGATATGGTATGGACCTAACAAAAGCAGAAGATATTAAGAAGAGGTGGCAAGAATACACAGAAGAACTGTACAAAAAGGATCTTCATGACCCAGATAACCACAATGGTGTGATCACTCACTTAGAGCCAGACATCCTGGAATGTGAAGTCAAGTGGGCCTTAGGAAGCATCACTACCAACAAAGCTAGTGGAGGTGATGGAATTCCAGTTGAGCTATTTCGAATTCTAAAAGATGATGCTGTGAGAGTGCTACACTCAATATGCAAGCAAATTTGGAAAGCTCAGCAGTGGCCACAGGACTGGAAAAGGTCAGTTTTCATTCCAATCCCAAAGGCAATGTCAAAGAATGTTCAAACTACCACACAATTGCACTCATCTCGCACTAACAAAATAATGCTTAAAATTCTCCAAACCCGGCTTCATCAATACATGAACCATAAATTCCAGATGTTCAAGCTGGATTTAGAAAAGGCAGAGGAACCACAGATCAAATTGCCAATATCTGTTGGATCATCAAAAAAGGAAGAGCGTTCCAGAAAAACATCTATTTCTGCTTTATTGACTATGCTAAAGCTTTTGACTGTGGATCACGACAAACTGAAAAATTCTTCAAGAGACTGGAATACCAAATCACCTCACCTGCCTCCTGAGAAATCTGTATGCAGGTAAATAAGCAATAGTTAGAGCTGGACATGGGACAACAGACTGGTTCCAAACTGAGAAAGAAGTACATCAAGGATGTATGTTGTCACCCTGCTTATTTAGCTTATATGCAGGGTACTTCATGCAAAATGCCAAGCTGGATGAAGCACAAGCTGGAACCAAGATTTCCAGGAGAAATATCAGTAACCTCAGATATGCAGATCTGCCACCTTTATGGTAGAAAGGAAAGAAGAACTAAAGAGCCTCTTGGTGAAAGAGAAAAAGGAGAGTGAAAAAGTTGTCTTAAAACTCAACATTCAGAAGAGTAAGATCATGGCATCTGGTTCCCTCACTTCATGGCAAATAGATGGGGAAACAGTGGAAACAGAGACTTTATTTTGGGGGGCCCCAAAATCACTGCAGATGGTGACTGCAGTCATGAAATTAAAAGACACTTGCTCCTTGCAAGAAAAGCTATGACCAACCTAGACAGCATATTAAAAAGCAGGGACATTACTTAGCCAACAAGGGTCCGTCTAGTCAAAGCTATGGTTTTTCCAGTCATCACGTATGGGTGTAAGTTGGACTGTAAGGAAAGCTGAGCACTGAAGAATTGATGCTTTTGAACTGTGGTATTGGAGAAGACTCATGAGACTCTCAAATCAATCAATTCTAAAGGAAATCAATTCTGAGTATTCATTGGAAGGGCTGATGCTGAAGCTGAAACTCTAATACTTTGGCCACCTGCTGCGAAGGACTGACTCCTTGGAAAAGATCCTGATGCTGGAAAGGACTGAAGACAGGAGGAGAAGGGGACAACAGAGGATGAGATGAAGATGGCATCACTGACTCAATGGACATGAGACTACATATTTTCTAATTAGCAATGTTTAGTCTCTATTTGTCATACCTGTTGAAACTAATGCACAGTAAGTGAGTACCATTATGTATATAATACACTTCATATATAATAATAAATATTTTTATTTCTAAGTTATTTGGTCCATTTTTTAAACTGCCAGTTCACTTTTGATAGTCTTCTGATTCCATCTCTTATTTTTAAAACCATAGTGTCATTTTGAATTCTCCACCTGATTCCATTATTTCAAGTCCTTGAGAAAAGAGTTCAAATCTGTCACCGTCTCTGTCTGCCAGCTCTCCTTCACGGTGCTTCCTTTCCTCATGTGTGTGGTAATTTTTGGCTGTGAGAATTGATGAGGTTGATTTTAACTAAAGATGGTTTCTTCCAGAGAGAACTTGTGATTATTTGCTTATGATGAGATACAAGTAGTGCTGCCAACGCTGGGGACACTGTAGCTCATTCCAGAGTCTCTGGTTTACTTTGTGAAATTTAGATTGGGCCTCCACCCTCGACTTGCTGTTGCCTGAAGAATCGCAACCCTGGCTGTGTAAAGCCCCTCCCTCTCTGTGTTGCTATACCATTCCTGTGTGCTTACCGCTCATGGTTCTAATTAAGTTCAGTTTTGGCAGGGGGAAGCTGTGGAGTGGGAACACACATGTGTTACTTCCTCCTTTTGCTTCCTCTGAGTCCAACAGTGAAATGGAAAGTGCTGTGTGTGAGATCTAGTTGCTTTGAGGGCATAAGAATCTATCCATATACTGCAGAAAACAGATTGTTATTCTTGATTACGTTTTGGTGACTTAAAAAAAACTACTTTTTCATCTAAGACGACAATATGCAGTGATGAAAGAGGCAGGGCTAGAATAATTTTAATTATTTCCATCTGGAATGGAGAAGAATGAGAGGTACACAGTGGTCCCTGGTGTGGAGCAATTTCGAAAGGCTCACATTTTGGGGACTTCCTGGCTTGTTATTGGAGGACGTTTCTTCAGAGGTTTCCATTCTGCTCCCTTGGGAGTATTTCCATTTTAAATTGATCTTCCCAAAGCCTGTCTCTGCTTTTTGGAAGAGTGTTCTGTGTGCAGTATTCTTAATCACAAGTATTGTGGCTATAGGGATACTTATACTTTTCCTGGGAGCTAACTCAGCTCCTTTCTTGGTAAGTGATGGTTGGTAGCCCAACTGTTATTTTCAAGTCTTAAACAGTCACTTACTTGTAGTTCAGGCTCTTGACAATACAATACTTGTAAGAATTTAGTAGTCATGTTAGCCATTGGATTCCACTTGGTCCATGTGCCAGTAGCCACTCTCATCTTTTAGTAAGTATTAGGACATGATCAAGCATCTGGACAGAGATTTTAAGAGGCTGGGCTGTGGAGCCAGAGTGATTCATGCCAGGATCTGTCTCTGCCATTTATGGCCTCTGTCATCCTGGAGAAATGATTTAACTTCTTGATACTTTAACTTCTGCATCTGTAAGATGGGAATAATAACAATAGTACTTTATTTTTTTGTGGCTCGTTGTAAGGATTTGCTGAGAAAATGCATGCAAAAGAGCTGGTGCGGAGTAAGTACTGAGTTAAATGACAGCTGTCGTTGTCAGTGTTCATACGATCACAGCAGAAAAGGAGTTCTTCAACCACTGTTTCCTAACAGAGCTGCAAGCCTGTTCATGCCCTGTGTCTGGCCTGTAGGCACTTTGCCTACCAAAATTCTGTTTATTTCTCAAGACTCAGATGAGTTACCACTGTTGCTATTCAATTTTCCCTCTCCTGTCGTCAGATTTCATATTTTCCTCTGTGTTTCCACTGCAGTTGTTTGTACTTCTGTTCATCACTTTTTTAACTCTACTTTTTATTAGGATGGGTTATGCATCTGTATATTTTAACCACAAGAGGGCAGACCTATCCTTATGTCATTATTTCCTGACTGACTGACAACTTGTACAAGTAAGCTGCTGCTAAGTCACTTCAGTTGTGCGACCCCATAGATGGCAGCCCACCAGGCTCCCCTGTCCCTGGGATTCTCCAAGCAAGAACACTTCTCGTAATACTTGGGAGACAGGCTTTGAACCTGGGACCCTTTGCTGCAGTACTGCAACACTTGCACCTGGACACACTTGTCCTTGAGCAACAAAATACAAAGAAACTGTATGGGACTAAAGGTAACCAAGTGCATACACAGTTAGGACAAATTCTGGCGAAAGATACAGAGACTGAAAAACCAACTGTCACTTTTGAAGAGCCAAGAGCAAAAGCAGGGTACTCTGCATGCCCCCTGCACACACCACCACCTGAAGGTGGGCCAACCACCTAAGCCACCCCTCTGACTCGACCTGTGGACACACCCTTACCCTCACCCCATGTAAGGAACAAACTGCCCCCCAGTCTCAGGGAGTGGGCAAGCAAGCAAGCAAGGAAACCTAATGTTTATTCTTCCTCCCCTCTGCTATAGCAAAGTCCCCAGTAAAGCCTTGCCTGAATTTGTCTGACCTCTAGTCAATTTCTATTGATTGGAAAAGGCAAAGGGCTCTGGTGGGTAACACTTGCATTGAATTGAATTTATAGGAGAGATGTCACAAAAGGACCGGCAATGTGTCCCTTGGGACCATGTTCAGCTATTTGTTTCAGAAACCTGTCTTAACCGCTGAACAAATGCAGGATTTATTTTTCTCATACAGAAAATCTTGAGGTGGAGCTAGTGCGGCTGTTGAAGGATGCTTTCAGGAACACAGGCTCCTCCTTTATTCCCCTCACTCTCTTTAGTATGTGGCTCCCAGCCTCACGGTCACAAAAGTGCAGAGTCATCTCCAGGCATCATATCACCAGCCAAGGAACAGTAAGAGCAAAGGACAAAACATTAAAAGGCCCCAGCATCCAGTCACTTTGAAGGAGGCCTTGGGGCAGCTCCACCGAACTTACACATCAGTGGGGACTGGGTCATGTGACTGCCTTTAGCCGCAAGGGAGGATGGGGGATTGAGTATTTAACTAGGTATTACTTTAAGCAAACATCAGCGTTCTGGTAGCAAGGGATACAGGAAATGGCTATTGGCTAGGCAACAAGTGGAAGTATTGTTCACATTGTTTTGTTGTTGATGAAAACAATAGAAGCTGTCTTGGACACTCTGGGGAGAAAGGACTCTGAGCAGGCTTGCAGAAATGGAAGACGGATTATCAAAGTCTGGGGAGGGTAGATGCCTGGATAGCTCTGGTAACTTGAGTGGCAGGAATTTGTGGACTTTGTCTCTGGAGTATTGCTATTCAGCTGACTCAGGCTCCCAGCCACTTTTCTCCAAACTTAAGATTCCTGGGATAGAGGATTTGGCCCCTAGTTTTAACTTGTTCTCTTTGCTTTGTCTGTATGGCAGGATCACGGGGCGCAGAGATGGCCTTTGAGCTCTGCCTAACCCACAATGTTAGAACTTGCTCCCAAAGAAAAGTAAATTTTGAGGGCTGGGCAATTGCAGTGTTTGGTTCGGTGTAGAAAAACTTAACCCAAGGGCTAGAATGCAATTTTGCCAGGTTATAAGGGCTGCAAATTTTAGAATTCATCCAAGGATTTTTATTCTTTTCCCTTGAGTTGGCAGTGTGTTAAAACGGTGCTTATATTTCTGGCGATAGATGAATAGGTTTATTTGACATAAACTGTCAAGCTGGGGATTTATTTAATTATTAAACCGGCTAGAATTTAGTTGAAACTGGTAGAAAAAACAGCAGGTTCGTAGATGGCCAGAAGATAAGAATTCCAGCCTGATTTGCTTTGTATCTAAAACTCAGTGACAAAAGACTCTTACGTTGAAAAATTCTGGTATTTTTCCAGATTATCCCTGGGAAAGAGAGAGAGGGATAAGCATTCTTTTATCACCATGCTCCCAGTCTTGTTTCTGTTGACTGAATAAGAGCTTCTCCATCTTCAGCTACAAAGAATATAATCACTGTGATTTCAGTACTGACCATCTGGTGATGTCCATGTGTAGAGTCATCTCTTATGTGGTTGGACGAAGATGTTTGCTATGACCAGTGTGTTCACTTGGCAAGATTCTGTTAGTCTTTTCCTGCTTCGTTCTGTACTCCAAGGCCGAATTTGCCTGTTACTCCGGTTATCTCTTGACATCCTGCTTTTGCATTCAGTCCTGTATAATGAAAAGAACTTTTTTGTGTGTGTGTGTGTGTTAGTTCTAGGAGGTCTTGTACGTCTTCATAGGACCATTCAACTTCAGCTTCTTTGGCATTACTGGTTGGGGCATAGACTTGGATTACATGATACTGAATGGTTTTCTCTGGAAACGAACAGAATTCATTCTGTCATTTTTCAGGTTGCACCCAAGAACTGCATTTCAGACTTTTTTGTTGACTATGAGGGCTACTCCATTTTTTCTAAGGAATTCTTGCCCACAGGAGTAAATATAATGGTTATCTGAATTAAACTCACCCATTCCTGTCCATTTTAGTTCACTGATTCCTAATATGTCCATGTCCACTCTTGCCATCTCCTGTTTGACCACCTCCAATTTACTTTGATTCATGGACCTAACATTCCAGGTTCCTACGCAGTATTGTTCTTTACAGCATCAGACTTTACTTTTCACTGCCAGACACATCTGCCACTGGGCTTTGTTTCCACTTTGGCTCAACCTCTTTCTTCCTTCTGGAGCTATTTCTTTGCTCTTCTCCAGTCGCATATTGGACACCTATTTACCTGAGGGTTCAATTTCAGTGTCATATCTTTTTACCTTTTCGTACTGTTCATGGGGTTCTCAATTCGAGAATGCTGACGTGGTTTTCCATTCCCTTCTTCAGTGGATCACATTTTGTCAGAACTCTCCACCATGACCCTTCAGTCTGGGTGCCGACAGGGCATGGCTCATAGTTTCAAGGAGTTAGACAAGGCTGTGAGATACGTGATCATTTTGGTTAGTTTTCTGTGACTGTGGGTTTCATTGTCTGCCGTCTAATAGATGAGGATAAGAGGCTGTGCAAGCTTCCTGATGGGATGAGCTGGCTGTGAGGACAACTGGATCTTGCTCTAATGGGCAAGGCTATGCTCAGTTCAGTTCAGTTCAGTTCAGTCGCTCAGTCGTGTCCGACTATTTGCGACCCCATGAATTGCAGCACGCCAGGCCTCCCTATTCATCACCATCTCTTGGAGTTCACTCAAACTCACGTTCATCAAGTCCGTGATGCCATCCAGCCATCTCATCCTCAGTCGTCCCCTACTCCTCCTGCCCCCAATCCCTCCCAGCATCAGAGTCTTTTCCAATGAGTCAACTCTTTGCATAAGGTGGCCAAAGGACTGGAATTTCAGCCTTAGCATCATTCCTTCCAAAGAAATCCCAGGATTGATCTCCTTCAGAATGGACTGGTTGGATCTCCTTGCAGTCCGAGGGACTCTCAAGAGTCTTCTCCAACACCACAGTTCAAAAGCATCAATTCTTCAGCACTTAGTCTTCTTCACAGTGCTCAGTAAATCTTTAATCCAATTTCTTCTGAGGGGTGGGGCTGTGTTCCCTCCCTGTATTTTGGTCTGAGGCCAAACTATGGTAGGGTAATGGCAACCTCCTCCAAAAGAACTTATGGCAGCTGTGTCTCCGAGGATTGCTGCAGTCAATGTCCATGACCCACAGCAGGCCACTGTCAACCCACGCCTCCACTGGAGACTCCCAAACACTCACAGGCAAGTCTTGGCTCAGTCTCTTGTGGGATCACTGCTTCTCTCTCCTGTGTCCTGGTGTGCACAAGGCTTTGTTTGTGCCCTGCAAGAATCTCTGCCCAGTTCTGTGGCAGTTCTGTAATCAAATTTCACTGACGTTCAATGTCAGATTCTCTGGGGATTCTCAGTCTCTTTGCCAGATCCCCAGGTTGGGAAGTCTGTTGTGGGGCCTAGGATTTTCATAACAGTGGGAGATCTTCTTTGGTATCATTGATTTCCAGTTTGTGTATCACCCACCTAGTGGATCTAAGATGGGGCTCGTGTCTACCTCCTCTGAGAAGACTTAAGCCACACACTGCAGGTCCCAGGACTCCTGCTGCCAGAGCGCCTGTCCCTGCAGCAGGCCCCTCTGACCCACGCCTCCAGGAGACCCTCAGACACTCAGAGGCAGGTCTGGCTGAGTCTCCTGGGTCACTGCACTGTTCCCAGGGTCCTAGTGCACACAAGGTTTTGTTTGCGCCCTCATCCCCTCTGGTGGGGATGAGGTTTGACTTTAAATGTGACTGTGCCCCTCCTCCCATCTTGTTGCGGCTTTTCCTTTGCCCTTCGATGTGGGTATCTTTTTTTGGTGAGTTCCAACGTCTTCCTGCCCATGGTTGCTCAGCAGCTAGTTGCAGTTTTGGTATTCTCGCAGGAGAAGATGAGTACACATCCTTCTACTCTGCCATCTTTGTTGTGCCCCCTAGAATCATGATAAACAGCAGGAGCTTTGAAGTTGGACAAATCTGGATTTGAGTCCTTGCCTCTCTACTCACTGGCCATATGATCATGGGCTAAAAAAGCCAATCAACTTCGGCCATACTGAATATGATAGGTATTTTCCAGCAGTCGTACTTGCTAGTATATTTTTTTGTGTGTGGTCTATACATATAATATCTGATGCCTTTGTCCTGCTTTTATGACTTACCACTATGTCTTGGAAGTCTTCTCTTACCTATTTGTATAAATTAACTTCATCTTTTTAATTGTTGCACAGTATTATAATATATGATGATGTTGTCCTTTATTGAATGCATTACTTGTCAATGAATGTTTAAGTGCTTCCAAATTATATAATAAATATTATAGATCATACTGTGGCCTTAGCTATTCCTCTTAATGCATGTATGAGAATTTATTTATTGGGATAAATTGTTTGAAGTATAATTGCTAAGTCAAAGGACATGTGGATTTTAGATTGTTATGGATGTAGTCAAACTGTCCTCCAAGAAGACTGTATCAGTTTACACTTGCACCAATAATAGCGAAGGAAAGCCTGCTTCTTATACCCTTGATGACACTACATTTTCAAATTTGTCCGTATTTGTTAATAAGTGATATTTCATAATTTTAAATAAAATTTCTTTGATTTTGAATGTGCATTTGTGCATATGCTTGTCCATTTGCAATTTTTTTCTGCCAAGTGCCTGACCGTATTATTTTCTCTTTTGGGTAGATGAAAGAGAGTTTGTTCTTCTGACATTGATTTGTCAGAATATTTTTGTGAAGAGAGGAGTTTGACTTTTCTCTTATGTTGCATTTTCCTAGCACTTTTGTTTTTACTATTTATGATTTTGAATTTTAATGTAATCATAACTCTTAGTCTTTGAGGCTGGGGTTATATATCTTGCTTTAGCTTTCCCTACTCCAATATAACTTTTTAAAATTGCAATGTTTTCTTTGGCTTTCACAATTTTACTTTTTATTTTAAACCTTTTGATCCACTGGAACCCATTTTGGCATAAATAGTGATGATACATCTCTATTTTTTCCCCTATGTCTGGCCAGTTGCCCACCATCATTTATTCAACAATCCACATTTTCTCACTGCTTTTAAATTCTATTTACATGTAAGAAAGTCTGTGTGTGTGTGTGTGTGTGTGTGTGTGTGTGTGCGCGCACGCGCGCAGGATGATAGGGCTCCTTGGATGTGTTTTTTGGTTCCATTGATCTCTCTCTTTGGCTACAAAAAGCAGTTTGAAAGTTACAAGTGCTGGTTAATCTTAAGTTTATATCTTAAATTTTATTGACAGCCTGAGTTTAATAAAAGACATTAAGACTGCTTTATTTTATTATATTTTTGTGAGCCTATGTATCAAATCTGTAAGCAATAAAGTCGTGTGACGGTTTCTCTGTTTGACCTGGCAGATGAAACAGAGTTGGGTAAAAATGGGGGGGAAAGTACATTTTATGTTCAAAAAGCCATTGTTTTCTATAATGAATTACCTTGGAGCTTTGAAAAATGATGGGGCACATAGACAGCAAAGGAATTTATGAAAATTGGTGAGTGTTAAGGTGTCAGGACCATTGTTCATCATTCAGTATATGTTTTATTTACACAGATCAAGACCTGTTTTCACTCTGTAACATTACCTGCTTCCTTGGAGACTGCCCTGTTGGCATTGCCATTCCTTGGGGCCTTTGCACATAGAGATTTCCTCTGCCTGTACTGCTCTTTTCTCAGGTAGCTGCCTTCTAGTGTTCTGGCTTCTGCCTAATGTCCCCATGTCATTTGGCCAAGCCACTAAAATGTACCCTTACCTTGTATTATTGTCCTTCAAAGAACACAAGATTCCTTATATATACCTATTCCACCTTCCCCATGAGCTTGGCACACAGGTAGCCCAGCAGCGGTACACTTAAATATTTGCAGAACGAACAGATACACGTTGACGTTGCCTTTTCTTGGCAGCTATTGCTAGTGTGCAACTAAGAAGTAACTGAAATGGAAGTGGTACTAACCAGGCCATTAGCGCGAAGGTTAGTACTAACCTTGGCCATTCCCCATTAACAGAAATTTACTAGAGGCCAGACAAGAAACTCAGACAAAGCTTTATTTTGGCCCCTGCAGTAGAGGGGAGGAGCAAAAGGGCGTAATGGTTCCTTTGCTTGTTCCCCAAGGTGTGAAGTAGGCTAGTTCCTTACGTGGGGTGAGGGTAAGAGTGTGTGCAGGGGTCAGGCCAGAGGGGTGCCTTAGGTGGTTTGCCACCTCTCTGGTGGAATGTGTCTGTATACAGCAAGGCAGGCACACTACTCTGCTTTTGCTCCTGACACCCTGTGGCAGTTGGGTTTTTTCAGCCTTTCTATTTCTTTTTGTCCATATTTTGTCCCAGCTGTTCATGCAGGCTGTTATTTTTAGTCCCTTGTGCTTTCTTTGTATTTTATTGCTCAAAGAGACATTTGTCCAGGTGCAAGCACTGAAGCAAAGGATCCCCAGTCCCAGCCTGTGTCAAAAAGAGATGTGAAATTCCTTTATTTTAAACCAAAATACATTGGGCAATGTGTAGCACATACACTGGACTTCCCTAATGGCTCAGTGATAAAGAATCTGCTAGGTTGGGAAGATCTCCTGGAGAAGGAAATGGCAATCCACTCCAGTATTCTTGCCTGGAGAATCCCAGGGACAGAGGAGCCTGGCAGGCTACAGTCCATGGGGTCACAAAGCATAGGACAGGACTTAGCAACTAAACAACAACTACTACTCATATGTTAAGTCCGGAGGAAGTTAACTCTGCTCTGATGGGCATTTGTGTCTGTCGAAGAAATGTTATTCCATATGAGAGGGAGTGCTGAACTAGAGAGCACAGGAACCCATAACTCCACCAAGCACTGAAAAGCCAGCAAGTGGTAGCCAGCTCTCAGTTTTTCTGTATGCTTGTCCAAAACAGCAGATGCAGAACCTGGCTTTTTTTTTTTTTTTTGTAGTGCATGAGAACCTCACGTCACAAAACCCTGACTCTCTACTCGTCTGAACCTATAGCCGTTCATTTTTCCTCCATTGGTACAATATGGAAAATGAGAAAGAGCAAGTTTCACAAATAATACATGGATGTTGTTATTTAATGACTCAGAATCTTTTGTTTCATGGAGGTTTTTTTTGGAGACTTAAATACAAAGAATTTGGAGCGAAATTTACTTGTGGTTAGAAGGGTTTTTTTTTTTATTCTTTTTTTGGTTAGGAGATTATTTTAAGGCCATATTTACAAAGCAGGGTTGAAAATTAATTTAGGAGAGATGATTGATACAGACTTTCGAAACTCTAGACCACGTTCTGCCTCCAGACCCTTAGCTGGGAGAGATGGATGACGGGAATCACAGAACAGGCGGTCTCAAGGTTTAGAGCCTTGAGGGCCACCCAGCCTGGTCCCAGATGACTTCCTATGCAATATTAATGTGAAATTTCTTGAATTCTGGGTCTCAGATGGGATCTCCTCTGACCTCTTGAAATGCACTTAGCACATTCTTCCATGATAATTGCCTTAGTTATGGCTTTTCAAGCTGAAAGAGAAATTCTTCTCCTTGGTTTAAGAAAATAAAATTTTTGGACAGCTTCAGAGTTCTCACAGAACCTAGGGGAAGTGACCTCCAAGTGCACTGTATGAGGTACTGGGAACAAAAGTGAAATCCAATAGCTGTTCTTTTTAGCTCCTTGGGGGCTTCATTGACTTGTCTTCATTTCTCTCTGCACAACCCCCTGCTCTTTCTTTTGGCCCACTAGCTTTCTATGCTTCTGTGTACATAGTACACAGAAGTTCCTGAGCTTACATGCCCAACAGCAGAAAAAACATTAATGAATAGATTTTAATTCTGAACTCAAGAGAGCAAGATCTGATTAGACCATCTTGGGTCCATGTTTTCATCCTAGGCCAGTCAGCCAAGGTCAGAGATTTGAGGTCAGCTGGAAGAAGTATGCCCCTGAGATTACACCCCTTGAGAAGCCTTCCCTGGGGAGGGAGCCACTGCCTGGGCAGACATCCCAAATCTGTAAATACTGTAAATCCCATCCCAACATATTTAGGTATCTGAATATTCACTATCTCAGAAGTATAATGAGAAAAGAGACTAAATTGATTTCATTATTACATCACAACACCTAGTAGAATATTGACTTTAATTTAAAATCTTAGGCAGAGTATTCTCAGTATCATAAAAGTTGACTACACAGAGCATCAGCAGAATCGAGGGAGCTTCTCATGTTTCTGTATGAGGTCTAAATGCCAGAGCAGGCAGACACGCAAGTTTTGTGTTCCAACACGTGTATCATTATGTACAGTACAGAGCTCAGTTTTGGCTGCTTTGGGTCATTACTTCCTCTGCTTGTGCAATTTTATTTTTGACAGTTCTGCATTTCTTAACTTTCACAAAGCCTCCTCATCGCTACTGCCAACACCTTCTCCTATTCCTCAGATGTAACAGCAAGGAAGTTTCCTGTCCATCTGGCCGGAAATCTCACATATGTCTGTGGGTGTATCTATAACTTATTTTTCTACACATAATGATATTGCTTGCTGATCTTTCCATGTCAACACACGCATCTACCTCACTTTTCCTGACAGTTCAATATGAAAAAATATTTAAATGTACAGAAAGGTTAAAGAAATTTTACCCATTTCATAAGTTCCACCATTAACATTTGACTATATTTGCATTTTCACATATCCATTCGTCTCTTAATTCATTTTTTTATGCATTTAAAATAAAGTAAGTGGCTGACATTGATAAAATTCCCCTAAGCATTTCCTATGCATATAACTAACTAGAGATCAGTGTTTGGTTACATTTTACCTTTTGGGAGATAAATTTCACATAAAATTAGTTGACAAATCTTAAGTGTAACATTTGATGAGTTTTGATACTCTGTAACCCAAATAAATCCCCATCAAAAAACAGAATTGTATCACAACCCCAGAAAGTATGTATTTGGTGTTAAGACTTGTTTCAACTTAGTATTGTGTTGTTGAGGTTTATCCATGTTGTTGAGGATAGCAGTGAAAGTAAGTGAAGTCGTGTCCAACTCTTTGCGACTCCATGGACTGTAGCCTATCAGGCTCCTCCCTCCATGGGATTCTTCAGGCAAGAGTGCTGGAGTGGATTGCCATTTCCTTCTCCAAGGGATCTTTCCAACCTAGGAATCGACCCTGGGTCTCCCACACTGCAGGCAGACGCTTTACCGTGGGAGCCATCAGGGAACCCAACCCAGGATAGCAGTAGTTATGTTTTGGTTTGGTTTTTTACATTGGTGACTAGTAGTACATTTAATGACTATATTAGTTTGTTCATCTATTTTCCTCTTCATAGACTCCTGGGCTGTTAACAATTTTTGGAAATTATGAGCGGAACTGCTGTGTGTTTACTTGCATAGGTCTTTTGTGGACCTATTTCACTTCTGTTGTGAAAATACCTAGAATGGGAATTGCTGGGTCACAGGGTAGACAGTTTTTAAAAAGAGATAGCATTGCCTTATATAGAGAAACCATAATTTAGCCATTCTCCTGTTGATAGAC
This sequence comes from Madoqua kirkii, assembly GCA_006408675.1. Taxonomy (NCBI): domain Eukaryota; kingdom Metazoa; phylum Chordata; class Mammalia; order Artiodactyla; family Bovidae; genus Madoqua; species Madoqua kirkii. The sequence continues at coordinate 35,982 of SJYC01018062.1, forward strand.
ATTTAGAGTATTTCCTTTTTTTTTTTGCAATAGTAAGTTTGTTATAGAAAATCTCTTTCTATATATATATATTTTGCTTTCTTGAGAAAGTGAATCCACAGGCCATGCAACTTGAAATGTGCTTGCATCAGCAGTAGCTGCATCCCCTGGGAGCTTCTCAGAAGTGCCACCTTTTCAGCCACACCCCCAGACCTACTGAATCAGAATCTACATTTTAACCAGAATCTTAGATGTTTCCTATTGCTGGGAAAGATTGAGGGCAGGAGGAGAAGGGGACAACAGAGGATGAGATGGTTGGATGGCATCACTGACTCAATGGACATGAGTTTGGGTAAACTCCAGGAGTTGGTGATGGACAGGAAGGCCTGGTGTGCTGCAGTTCATGGGGTCGCAAAGAGTCAGACACGACTGAGCAACTGAACTGAACTAATGCATTCTCCAAATGAAATAAAATTGGCGGTAGGGGTGTTTTATTTTAGTTCAGAACCCTTAATTAGCTTTCTAATAACTTCTTATGGAAGGTATGGGATTTCAAATGGTTGAAGCTTCTTGTTATACAAAGGCAAAACAGTTGACTCATGATCATACTTGATGATGAATCAAGAAGCATAAAATTGTAAATGCTCAGGATAGGATAAAACCTCCAAGCTGATTTATTTTGGCGGCCTTCTAATCAAGCGTGTTCCTCAGGAAGTCTTATTCCAGGA
>SJYC01018065.1:0-15238 GCA_006408675.1 Madoqua kirkii
AAACTGAAGTGTAGTTTATTTACAATGTTGTGTTAATTTCTGCATACAACAAAGTGACTCTGTTATACATACACACACATATATATTCCATACTTTTTCATATTCTTTTCCATTATGGTTTATTATAGCATACTGAATATAGTTCCCTGTGCTATACAGTAGGACCTTGTTGTTTATCTATACTATATAGAATAGTTTACATGTGCTAATCCCAAACTCTGAGCCTTTACATCTTTAGATGATTGATGCTTCTTCATTTTGTTATCAGTTTAAATCTCATATCTTTATGGGGAGTTTTTCATGACCCAGTTATCTAAACTCAGTATACCAAATGCCCTGCCACCATTTCTCTCTCCTTGTTACATCATCACCCAGTTTTATTTTTCTTCACAGTCTTGAATACCATCTGAAATTAGTTTGTTTACTAATTAGTTTGTCTACGCCTTACAGATTATAAAATTCCTTGGGGGCAAAGAAGTTGTCTGAATTCATTGTTATTTCCTTAGTACTCAAATGGGTGTGTGGCACACACTTGGCACTCAAATACTGCTTGAATCACAGGGAGGGGGTGGAGTCAGAATGCACAGTTAAGGACCAGTGGAGAGGATAATGACATGCAGCAAGCATATTTGGAAAAGCTGATTAAAAATACATATTCATAGAGCAAACTTGAAAATAAGTCCATCTTCCCTCTCTTCCTTCATCCTTTTCCTATGGTCTTTCACTTGGAGTGGGGCTTGTTTGTGTGTGTGCTGGATCATTTGCTTTCAGAGGACTCTTGACTGTGAATAATTCCCCTCCCAAGTGGAGAGTAAGACCTTCGGACTGGGAGAACTTTCTGCACAAGGACTCCTCCTGGCTCCAAGGCTGTACCTCTAGCTGTCATTTGCTTTCCGGGCACAGTAGCGCTAAGTAGCATTGTTTAACCTTTTGGAAGCTGTGTATGAAATTTACATTAGTGAGGTGTTGCTGTTCGGTTACAAACCGTTTATCCCATGAATATCAATGTGGCTGTTTGCTCTGAGAAATTATCTTCTATCTTTTGAGAGGAGCTGAGGAATCCATAAAATGCACAGAGGCGAGGAGAGATAGCCCCACTTCCTTTAGCAATTGCTGGGGAGAATGGGGAGCAAGGCAACCTCTGAACCTTGGAAGAGGGCTGTGAAAATACTAATTTTTCCCTTCCCTGGGGTAATTTTGAATAAATATTTTGCTTTAGTTATTTTAAAATATGAGTGTCTTTATCACAGAGCCTTGTAAAAAGTAGACATTTAGTAAATATCTTCCCCATCAGCTGTTTGATATTTAAGAATACTTATTAAATAGGAAACTCATTCAGTAATTAAGGAGAAATATGAACATGTAATTAAGGTAATGTCATCCCAAATCTATAATTCATCACTAAGGACTTTTAAACATTTTCTATTTGAGTAGATGCAAATGACCAGAAAGGAGACTTAAAAAAAAACTGATAGACTTTATCTTCCAGAGCAGTTTTAGGTTTATAGAAAATTGAGCTGAAAGTCCAGAGAGTTCTCATTTGCCTCTTTCCCTTGCCTCCCCTCAGGTTCCTCTGTTAGGAGGAACATTACTAACATTCATTCTACAGTTGATGGCCCAATTTTGAGACATTATTGTTAACTAAAGTCCACAGTCTTTGCATAAGGATTAACTCTCTGTGGTATATATTCTATGGGTTTTGAAAAATATGTATGACATGTATCCATCATTGCAGCATCATACAGAATAGTTTCACTGCCCTAACCATCCTCCATGCCTCCTCTCTTATCCTTTCCCACCTCTCCCACAGAAACTCCAGCAATTGCTGATTTTTTTGTCTTTAAAAAATGATGGTAAAATAAACATACAACTTACCATTTTAACTAATTTTGAGCTTACAATTTAGTTTTATTAACTACATTCAACCACTAATTTTTTTACTGCCTCTATGCTGCTGCTGCTACTGCTAAGTTGCTTCAGTTGTGTCTGACTTCATGCAACCCCAGAGATGGAAGCCCACCAGGCTCTTCATGCCTCCTCTCTTATCCTTTCCCACCTCTCCCACAGAAACTCCAGCAATTGCTGATTTTTTTGTCTTTAAAAAATGATGGTAAAATAAACATACCACTTACCATTTTAACTAATTTTGAGCTTACAATTTAGTTTTATTAACTACATTCAACCACTAGTTTTTTTTACTGCCTCTATGCTGCTGCTGCTACTGCTAAGTTGCTTCAGTTGTGTCTGACTTCATGCAACCCCAGAGATGGCAGCCCACCAGGCTCTTCCGTCCCTGGGGTTCTCCAGGCAAGAACACTGGAGTGGGTTGCCATTTCCTTCTCCAAAGCATGAGAATGAAAAGTGAAAGTGAAGTCGCTCAGTCCTGTCTGACTCTTCACGATCCCATGGACTGCAGCCCACCAGGCTCCTCCGTCCATGGGATTCTCCAGGCAAGAGTGCTGGAGTGGGGTGCCATTGCCTTCTCCCTACTTGGTGAAAGAAGACAACCTGGAAAGAATTGGCTGTGGGATTCCAACTACAAGACATTCTAGCACTGTATTCTAGTTTGACTGTCTTGTAGTTGGAATACCACAGCCAATTCTTTCCAGGTTGGTTTCTTTCACCAAGCAATGTGCATTAAAAGGGGCTATGGTTTTAATTATTTTATCTGAAATGGTGTAGATGCTGAAGACTTTAATCATCAGGACTTCCATCATGGACGTAGCTCTAGCAGACATGCTGTCTGGAGTGAGGCTGGCATTGGCAAGGGATAGTGGGGAAACTTGGAACCTTAGATTTCAGTGTCAGTCATTTAGCTAAATGATTTAGAGCAGAAATAGAGTAGCTAACTTTTATTTACATGCATAGATTCTTGGTATCTAGTGATTCTGTCCTTCTAAATGTCATGCCATCATTGTTTCTGTTTATTTGGATATTAAACTTTATGTCATCTTTTGTATTTTAAAATGTCTGTCTCCACTCTTTGTAAAGGGATTCAAAGTGGCTTTGCTTTTCCTAATGAAACAGAGAAAGAAAACTGAAATGATAAAAGTATTAGCATCAAAATCGTGTCATAGTAATCTTTTTGGTGAGGGCAATTTTTTGTTAGTAAGATGAGAGTACTTACAAAGTAAGTAACATCTTTGTCAGTAAGATCGGAGTTCCCTGACAGACTTAAAATCAGAAATTGAGCTGTTCCTTCACCGTACCATTATTTGGATGATCTGAACTTGTAACAAGGGCAGGGAGTAGGTGGTAAGATAAAAGGAGGAAGAAGGAGGCTGAGTTGAAGAAAATGCTGAAGATGCCTTGGTGTTACCAGTCCCCACCTAGTGGCGATAATGAAACAGGTAGACAGCTGGTACACAAACAGGATGAGTTAAAGTATCCGAACCTCCTGTGTACCTGGCGCTGCGGTGGATGCTGGAGATTCAGGGATGAACAGAATACAGCTCCTGCCCTAATAAGCTGACATTCCAGTGGGGAGCTCTATAGTAAACAAACAAATGAAAATGAATTTAAATTTGGGAGGGCTGGGCAGAAATGTAATGAAGAGAAACAGAGTGAACCTTCCAGAGGGTCCGGTGGGGTCTACTTTAGATAAAGTGGTCAGGGCGGGACTTTTGGGGGTGGTGATATTTGAGTAGAGAGTTCTTAGTAATGAGAGTACCAGCCATGTGTAGATTTGGCAGATTATTTCAGGCAGAGGGGACATCAGGTGCAAATGTCTTAAGGCTGGAATTGGGTTGGCATTTTCAAGGAACAGAAGAAGACCAATCTAGTTTAAACACACACACACGTGAAAAGTGGTAAAGATTGACTTTGGAGGGGCAGACAGAAACCAAATGATGAATAGGTTTGCAGGCCAATCAGGGAAAGGAGCTTGGAATTTATTCTAATGTGTTAGGAAGCTACCTGGGGGATTTGTGAAGGGCAATGATATGACTGTGTGTATGTGGTGGTGGCGGGAGGGGGTGGGGGTGCTTCCCCTGGTGGCCCAGTGATTAAGAATCTGCCTGCCAATGCAGGAGATGAAAGAGACACAGTTTGATCTCTCGGTCAGGAAGACCCTTGGAGGAGGGCATGGCAACCCACTCCAGTATTCTTGCCTGGAGAATCCCATGGACAGAGGAGCCTAGTAGGCTACAGTCCACGGGGTCACACAGAGTCAGACATGACTGAGTGACTGAGCGTGCACGTGTGTATGTGTAGAATATCTTTTGGCTGTGCCCCATGACATGAAGAATCTTAGTTGCCTAAGCAGGGATTGAACCTGTGCCCTCTGAATTGGCAGCACAGAGTCTTAACCGTTGGACCACCACGGAAGTCCTCAGACTTTTTTATTTTTAATAAGGCAATTTTGTAGTAGAAATTGACCAGAGGGAAAGAGGCAAAAATAGAATAAGGAGGCCAACTGGAGGCTGTTTTGACTGTCTAGGTGCGAGCTAAGCAAGGCCTGCAGTAAGGGGATGACCAGTGATCATGGTTGGAAGTAGTTTCCTACAGGATGTGAAAGTAGAATAGACTCGCTGATGGATAAGAGACTGGCGATGCACGGGATACAAAGGCGTTGAAGGTTCAGAAAGAGAATCTTTACAGCTTGCTAGAGTGAGGGGAAGTCTTGCTGGGTTTGAAAGATGGCTAAGAGGAGATGATAGGAAAGGACATTGCAGTTGGGAACTGCCACGAGCAAAAGCATGGATGCAGAGAGGTGAGCATTGTGTTTAGAAAAATGCAAAGTGAGAGTCTGGAGATTACTTGAGAAAAAGAGGGTGTGGAGGTCTACAAAGGGAACTTAGGGCTAGACCGGGAAGGGTCTTCAGCGCCACGTGCAGATATTTGATTACGTAGAGTAGGCAGCGGGGGAGCTGTATTTGTGAGGCGTGTGCTTAGTGGCAAGTAACTGAAACTTGCTAAGTATCTTAAAGAGGAATTTGATTTTCTCTTATCCTTAAAAATCTGGGGGGAGTCAGTTTGAGAAGGTCAGGCTGCTCGTGCCTCAAGGACCCTGGTGCTCTTCCGTCTTTAATACGTTGGCTTTCATCCTCACGCTTGTCACCTCCTGCTGTCTGCTTGTCTTCTGTACCAATGTGGGCATTATCTGTGCTCTGAGCAGAAAGAAGGACCAAGAGGGAAAAAACAGCAAAGGCTGTGCCAGTCTCTCCTCCTTTGAATGTGGTAAGATATATGTAACATAAAATTTGCCATTTAACTCTTTTAAATGTATTATCTAAGGGCATTAGTAATACATTATGCTGTGCAACCATCATCAGCATCTACTTCCAAAATGTTTCCATTACCCTAAGTAGAAATGGTGTAACTGTTTATCAGTAACTCTCATTCTTCCCCCCTGCTCCCAGCCTTTGGAAACCTCTGACCTACTCTTTGTGTCTGAGAATTTTGTGACAGTCTCTTTTGATAAGAATAATAAGTACTATCAAGAATCTCTGTTCCATAGCTTTATAACTGATATTTTTATATCACCTTTTTGGAATTTTCCTTTTCCTCCATACCTTTCCTTCCCCTCCCTCCTATCTCCTCTTGACCTTCCTTGGTTTGTCATTTAAGGGCATTGTTGAAGACCAGGATGGTGCCTGGAGGTGGGTGATTTGGAAAGAATGTAACAGATTCTCAGAGTGAGAAAACCATAGCAGCAGAGGCCAGTGTACAAAGAAAAGTGGAGGAAAGAAGGCATACAAGGGTTCTGGTCACCAATCCTGATTCATGAAAGGGTGGGCATTGCCAGGCCACCAAGCAGTTCTCTGACATCAGCTAGTTGTCCTGCGGTTCAGCTGTTTTCACACTATTTTCCCAGAGATGGCATCACATTCCACAGATTGAAGGCTCAGTTCTGTAAGCTTGTACCTCCTCGCCACACTGCAGATGCCAGTTGCAAGTCTAGGTTGTCACTTGAGCTTCTGAACAACTTACTACAGATTAGAGGTTCTAACAACCTCTTCTTGGGTTTTGCTTATTTGCTCGAGTGGCTCACAGAACTCAGAGAAACATTTTATTTACTAAATTATTGTTTGCTGTTCAGTTGCTAAGTTGTGTTTAACTCTTTGGAACCCCATGGACTGTAGCCCATCAAGCTCCTCTGTCCATGAGGATTCTCCAGGCAAGAATACTGGAGTGAGTAGCCATCCCTTCTCCAGGGGATCTTTGTGGTCCAGGGATCAAACCTGGGTCTCCTGCATTGCAGGCAGAGTCTTTATTGTATGAGATTCTTTACCATCTATGCCACCAGGGAAGACCTTATCAACCAGGAGTAGGGGTGGCTAATGCTCAAAAGACCCGAACTCTTGGATGGCTTGGGGAAGAAATTTTAAAGCTGAGCTGGGGTGGGGGTGGGGGTGATGAGGAACAGAGTCAGCTAGTGCACATTTGTTTCTGATTGATGGGTGACAAAATAGCCAAGTGAGGCCACAGGGCTTAACATTATCAATCTTCAGGCTCCAGCTGGTCTGGGGACCATGTGCTCAGAGTCACTCAGTCTAGTTGGGGTCTAGTTTCTATAAACAACTGTGGGATATGCATTAGACTTTATCTTTACCTTTGAGACATAATTAGGAGTCCCCGAGACTAATTTATTGTCTGAGTTTATGGATGTATGTCTGCCTGATTGTTTCTACATTCTTTAATTTTCCCCATCAGCTGCTTGGGCTTACTTGTCTCTCTCTGCTCACAGATGCCCTAGGATACCACAGTTTATTCCCATATCACTGGTAAGTAGGGCATGCTCTGGGGTCCTGTCACCAGGAAGTCCTCTTCATATGTCTTCAGTTCAGTTGCTAAGTTGTGTCTGACTCTTTGCGACCCCATGAATCACAGCTCGCCAGGCCTCGCTTCGATTCAACCTCTAGTCCCTCTTCCTTCCCTAGATATCAGGAAGTGGGTGGAGTGGGCAACTGAACATTCCAACATCTAATTACATGGTTGTGTTGACTGAAACAAAAAATGTACAGCCTAGTAGTTGAAAATTATGTTTTCTTTAGTGGACAAAACTGAGAACTTAAGCCTGGGACACAGCCCCTCACATATCTCTGAGGGACTGCTCTGAAGAGGTAAGGGAGATACCTCGTAGATGTGAAAAATACCAGGTAATGGAACATCAAAAGATTACTGGTAATTAAAGAAAACCAAACATTTCAACTTAAGGCATTCAGGGCTTTTCTGTTTTATATGAAGATGTAGCTGTTTGGGCTCACTGAAATCATCCCTTTCATTTGCACCTCAGCTATCTAGAGCCAGCATGCTGCTCTTTTCCGTCCTGAGTGCTTTCAGAGTCCATCCTTGGGGGTGGGGGGTGGCTGCAGTGACTAAGGGCTTGGCAGCCAGCATCGAGCTAGTCTCTGTCCTCAGGGCTCCTGGTCCGTGCTGCAACTCTTGATGGCTACAATATCCTTTATTTACTTACTTGGCAGGCAACATTTTTTCATTGACATTTGGTTCTCCTGGCAACAAGCCTTCATCCCTAAGTGTGATCTAAGTCACTCATTAATACAACAAATAGCTTTGTTCTCTCATCATTTGGGATATTCACTCAAGTATTCTGTGCTAGAGAGGAAGATCAAATATATATTTCTTATTATAAATCATAATATCACAGCACAAGTCAGGGACATTTTAGTAGATAGTTGGGTGTGAGCTATGGAGGGAAGTGAAGGGTTTGGGGTAGCATCAGGCTAAGAGATAGACCAGAAAGAGAGCAAAAAAGAGGTAAGGAGTATGTTTGACCTGATGCATTGGATCTCCTTTGATTCACATGAGAACTTATTTCTACTTTCAGAACTATTTCTTTGATTTCATCCTTTTTTCTTTAATTATGATACTGTGGCAAGATTTGGCTATGGAATTTACTTGGGCCTCTGATAGGTAGATATTTACAAAAGTGAAACCATATTAATAAGAAAGGGACTATTTCCTGCCTTATCAATAAACAAAGGATGTCAGAGTCATTGTAGCCTCTACCAGTGGTGAGCTGGTGAGCCCTGAGGGAACTCAGGAAGAAAACTGAATATCTGCCATCTAGCAACCAGCAAGCAGACTCCTTATGGTGGCTTGGGATGTAAAAACACAGGATACTGGCCCCAGAAAGCTGAGGTATATGAAAGGAATGATTTCAGTGAGCTCAGACTCTTGCATCTTCCCAAACATGGAAAAGCATGACATTCCTTACATTGGGATTTCTGATTTTCTTAAAGACTAATCTTTTGATGTTTCCACTACCTACCCTTCGTTGCAAAACTCCTAAATGTCCGAGTTTCCACTCTCCCTTGCCTCCTTGACGTAGTCCTTTCAGGGTCATATGAGATGCTGCCTCTTGGGCTTGAAGTTCTAAAAAATCCCACTGAATGAAACAGAACTCTCAACTTTGAGGTTGTGAATATTTTTAAAGTAGACATCACAAATGACTTTTTTCATTGCTAGGATTTCCCCCCCCTATATATGTGGCTTTGCTTGTGTATTCTTCGGGACTAAGAGGCCAGCAAACAAAGATTTCATTTTCATTCATATCTTTATCCATCTCTCCCTCCCATCCCAATCTCCAGACATGGGCTTAGGACTTTGCCAGAGGAGGCAAGTTCTCATCTGCTTGCAAGAGTTTGCTGTCTCAATACAAAAAGACTTTCCCTGCTCTGGACCAATCACCATTTGGGGCTCTGCTTTGATATGTCCTTTCATTAAGAAGCATTCCATGTGTATCATTTCTTTCTAGATTCTGCAGTTACGCAGTACCATTCGATATTTCTCAATATGATCTTCACTCAGTATGATCACCTCTAGGTCAGTCCATGTTGAATGCTGCCCAGCCTTCTTCCTCACATGTCCTTCTGGGGCTGCCAACATAGGTCCTCTGTTCATCTGATCATATTACATAGGATTTCATATGAGGTTCAGTTTGGAGTTGTTTCCCTGGGCTCATGTTTCTCATCCATGTGAGACTTTGAGTCAGCTGCTTTCTCTCTCTCAATCTTGTTATGTTTCATCGATTAATGTGCGCGCCCGCCTCGCTGATAAGGAGAACGCCACAGACAGGATTCTTCTGACACGCAGTTTATTGTTACAGCTCTTTTAGGAAGTGGCGAGGGCCCCGATGCAGGGAAAGCGGTTGCTTATATAGCCCAGAGGGGAGACTTGTCAACCTCTGATTGGCTCATGACAGAATACTGCCAGAATACCTGATTAGCATATCCGTTCTGATTGGCTCATGACAGAATACTGCCAGAATACCTGATTAGCATATCCGTTTGACACCAAGAGACACATCTTGCGCATGCGTCTTTTTAGCCTATATGTTTGCGAAGAACCGGGAAGCAGGAAACCGGCGCCATCATGTGATGGCGGCTGCGGCTCCCGACAGATTAATATTCTGTCAGCTAATACTCCCAACACATGTCTGCATGTGACCATTTCCCCACATCCCTGCCAACAATGAAACATGATACTTAATGGTATTACACAAGTACCAAGGACTAGGAACTGTTGCAAGTCTTAAGTGAAATAACATATGCATCTTGCTTTGTAACCTCAGGTGAATTATGTAACTGCCATGTGCCTTACCTCATCTTTAAAATGAAGATAATATACATTTCCTTCAGATCTGTTGCCTGGAACCCATAATAGGCACTGAATACTGCATATTTCATACTAGCAAGTGAGCTGCCCAGATTTTGCTCATGTAAAACATCTGATAAACTGCAGTTATTATTTTGGCCAGAAGATTATAAACTTGGAAGGCAAAGGCTATGTCTTATTCATCTTGGATATTCTGGTGTTTAGTACATTGGCATGCCTGTAGATCTTTACAATTATTTTTTAAATGGATCCTCTTGAATTTCCAGCATCCCTGTGGAGCTGAAAATAGAGACGAGCCTGGGACAAATATCTGGGAGGCAATCAGAGGTCCTTGTCAAGGTGGAGAGGTCAGTGTGGTGGGTATCCTCAGAATTATCAGTAGCTATTCTGATTTCTCTCCATTGCCCCTTGTCTCTCTTGGTTGAAAACTGTATGCCAGCTTCTGAAAGAGGTGTCCGTTGTCTTTTTGGCCCTTTCATTTTTGCATGATTAAAATATCTTGGATGTTTTCCACACTTGGTGAGGTATCAAATTGCTTCTATTCTTCTTATTCTGAGGAGGCTTCAGGGGAGGAGAGAACATGGGATCAAAAGTGAAAAATGCCCCAGATGACAGTTTTATTGCACCAACCAGTCTCTGCAGATGCTAGAATGATCCAGGTCTAAATCTGAGTTTTGGTCTTAGTGAGTAAGTTGCTTCTCTCTGAGCTTTACTTTATTCATTGCAAGATGCGACTTTGTCCCCTACCCTTGCTCCAATGTGATATTACCTGGTAATCCTTTCAGTATGAGTAAGGTGCTGCAACTTCTAAATATAAAAGGAAATCCATTTGCATTACTGAAGATTAACTGTATCTGAAACAGAAATAATGGCATAAAGAAGATAAACATTTGTGCTTTTTTCCTTTAAAGTCCAGATGCAAGCATTTCAGTTCTAGGGTGGGGGCTGTGGGGCGCTTTCTCGACTCTTTGTGACCCCATGAACTATAGACTGCCAGACTGCTCTGTCCTTGGGATTTTCTTGTGATGGCGGCTGCGGCTCCCGACAGATTAATATTCTGTCAGCTAATACTCCCAACACATGTCTGCATGTGACCATTTCCCCACATCCCTGCCAACAATGAAACATGATACTTAATGGTATTACACAAGTACCAAGGACTAGGAACTGTTGCAAGTCTTAAGTGAAATAACATATGCATCTTGCTTTGTAACCTCAGGTGAATTATGTAACTGCCATGTGCCTTACCTCATCTTTAAAATGAAGATAATATACATTTCCTTCAGATCTGTTGCCTGGAACCCATAATAGGCACTGAATACTGCATATTTCATACTAGCAAGTGAGCTGCCCAGATTTTGCTCATGTAAAACATCTGATAAACTGCAGTTATTATTTTGGCCAGAAGATTATAAACTTGGAAGGCAAAGGCTATGTCTTATTCATCTTGGATATTCTGGTGTTTAGTACATTGGCATGCCTGTAGATCTTTACAATTATTTTTTAAATGGATCCTCTTGAATTTCCAGCATCCCTGTGGAGCTGAAAATAGAGACGAGCCTGGGACAAATATCTGGGAGGCAATCAGAGGTCCTTGTCAAGGTGGAGAGGTCAGTGTGGTGGGTATCCTCAGAATTATCAGTAGCTATTCTGATTTCTCTCCATTGCCCCTTGTCTCTCTTGGTTGAAAACTGTATGCCAGCTTCTGAAAGAGGTGTCCGTTGTCTTTTTGGCCCTTTCATTTTTGCATGATTAAAATATCTTGGATGTTTTCCACACTTGGTGAGGTATCAAATTGCTTCTATTCTTCTTATTCTGAGGAGGCTTCAGGGGAGGAGAGAACATGGGATCAAAAGTGAAAAATGCCCCAGATGACAGTTTTATTGCACCAACCAGTCTCTGCAGATGCTAGAATGATCCAGGTCTAAATCTGAGTTTTGGTCTTAGTGAGTAAGTTGCTTCTCTCTGAGCTTTACTTTATTCATTGCAAGATGCGACTTTGTCCCCTACCCTTGCTCCAATGTGATATTACCTGGTAATCCTTTCAGTATGAGTAAGTGCTGCAACTTCTAAATATAAAAGGAAATCCATTTGCATTACTGAAGATTAACTGTATCTGAAACAGAAATAATGGCATAAAGAAGATAAACATTTGTGCTTTTTTCCTTTAAAGTCCAGATGCAAGCATTTCAGTTCTAGGGTGGGGGCTGTGGGGCGCTTTCTCGACTCTTTGTGACCCCATGAACTATAGACTGCCAGACTGCTCTGTCCTTGGGATTTTCCTGGCAAGAATACTGGAATGGGTTGCCATTTCTTTCTCCAGGGGACCTTTGTGGCCCAGGAATCCAACCCCTGTCTCCTATACTGGCAGATAGATTCTTTACCAGTGTGTCTCCTGGGGCAGGGGAGCTCCATAATCGTCTGAGATCCAGGCTGCTTCTAGCTCTCTGTTCCTGCCTCCTTAGAACTGAGCCCCATCCTCATGATGCAAAAACCTCCAGTCATCTCTTGATATTCTAAGCAGCAGGGGGGATGGAGGCAAGGAGGGGGAACATACTCATTTCCTTTCTAAGTCTCTTCCCTCAAGTTGCACAGCATCTATTTATAAACCATTGAGTTATGGCATAGTCACATGGTCAGTCAGCTGCCAAAGAGGTCAGAAATAATAGTTCTTATTCTGTATCTACTGGCCTGAAATTGAGTTCTATAATTAAAGAACCAAGAGGCAAACTGATGTGTGGACAAATAGTACCATCCCTCTGCTATGAGATGCAGAATAGTCCTGTGTCTAAGGTCACACTGTATCACGGTGTATTAGTTAGGGTTCTCTAGAGAAACAGAACCAATAAGATATATGTATATATATTGTATATGTGTATGTATATGTACACACACAGATACACAGACAGAGAAAGATACAGAGACAAAGATTGATTTATTATAAGAAATGGCTCATATGGATATGGAAGCAGCTATTCAGTTGACTCTGTGACTCCATAAACTGCAGCATGCCAGGCTTTCCTATCCTTCACTACTTCACCATCTCCCTGAGTCTGCTCAAACTCACGTCCATTGAGTCAGTGACACCATCCAACCATCTCATCCATCATACCCTTCTCCTCCTGCTTTCAATTTTTCCCAGCATCAGGGCCTTTTTCCAATAAGTCAGCTCTTGCATCAAATGGCCAAAGTATTAGAGTTTCAACTTCAGCATCAGTCTTTCCAATGAATATTCAGGACTGATTTTGTTAAGGATTGACTGGTTTGATCTTGTAGTACAAAGGACTCTTAAAAGTCTTCTCCAACATCACAGTCCAAAAGCATTAATTCTTCAGCACTCAGCCATCTTTATGGTCCACCTCTCACATCCATACAATAATATCGGAAAAACTGTAGCTTTGGATATATGGACCTTTGTTGGCAAAGTGATGTCTCTGCTTTTTAATATGCTATCTAGATTTGTCATAGCTTTTCTTCCAAGGAGCAAATGTCTTAATTTCACGGCTGAAGTCACCATTCACATTGATTTTGGAGCCCCAAGATATGAAATCTAACACCATTTCCACTTTTCCTCCATCTATTCACTATGAAGTGATCTTAGTTTTCTGAATGTTGAGTTTAAAGCCAGCTTTTTCACTTTCCTCTTTCACTTTCATCAAGGGGCTCTTTAGTTCCTCTTTACTTTCTGCCATTAAAGTAGTATCATCTGCATATCTGTGGTTGCTGATATTTCTCTAGGCAATTTTGATTCCAGCTTGTGAGTCATCCAGCCCAGCATTTCGTATGATGGACTTTGCACGTAAGTTGATGAAGCAGGATGAAAATATACAGCCTTGACATACTTCTTTTCCAATTATGAACCAATCCATTGTTTCATGTCCGGTTCTAAATGTTGCTTCTTGTCTTGCTTACAGGTTTCTCAGGAGGCAGGTAGTGTGGTCTGGTATTCCCATCTCTTCAAGAATATTCCACAATTTGTTGTGATCCACACAGTTAAAGGCTTTTACATAGTCGATGAAGCAGATTTTTTTTTTAAATTTCCTTGTTTTTTTCTATGATCTAGCATATGTTGGCAATTTGATCTCTGGTTCCTCTGCCTTTTCTGAATCCAGCTTGTACATCTGGAATTTCTTTGTTCACAGACTGCTAAGGCCTAGCTTGAAGGATTTTGAGCATAATCTTGCTATCATGTGAAATGAGTGCAATTGTATGGTAATTTGAACATTCTTTGGCATTGCCTTTCTTTGAGATTGGAAGCTGAGAAATTCCATATTCTGCCCTTCAAGCAAGAGAACCAGGATACCCAGTGGTATAATTTAGCCCAAATCTAAAGTTCTGAAAATTAGGGGTGGGGAGGGCCATACATCCTAATTTGAGTCCAAAACCTGAGTCAGGAGTACAGATATCTAAGAGAAGAGAAAAAATGGATGTCTCAGTTCAAGCAAAGAGAGCAAAATGTGACCTGACTCTGCTTTTTTGTTCTATTGAGTGGATTGGATAATGGTCACCTGCACTGGTTGGAATCATGGGTTGGATGATGCTCGCTTGAACTGGTGAGGGAGGTCTTCTTCACTCTATGGATTCAAATTTTAATCTCTTCCAGAGATATCCTCACAGATATGTACAGAAATAATATTTTACCATCTATCTGGGCATCCCCATTCAAGTTGATTCATAAAATAAAGCATCTCACACAGCTAATGAACAGTTGGGCTGAAGTTGGATTCATTTTTCTGTTCCCTTCCTTCTTCTTTTCCTCCTCCTGTTTCATTCTTGCACACAAAAAACTATTAAACTGAATTTTAGGAGAACTTGACAGAAGTAGAGGTGAGCTTGAAGTTAATGACCTTTAGGTAAATTTTCTTAGAGTGTATAATGAGGATAATAATGTACCTTTCTTGTAGCTCTGTTGCACAGAATCCATAAGACACGTATAAAGCACCTTGACAATGTCTGTTTAATACTAGGGTGTGAGTTACCTGTGATGTGCATGCATGCTCAGTCGTGTCTGACTCTTTGTGACCCCATGGACTGTAGCCCAGCAGGCTCCTCTTGCCCATGGAGTTTTCCAGGCAAGAATACTGGAGTGGCTTGCCATTTCTTACTCCAACGGATTTTTCTGACCCAGGAACTGAACCTGCATCTCCCAAGTCTCCTACATTAGCAGGTGTATTCTTTACCACTGAGCCACCTGGCAAGCCCTGATAACCATGAGGATGCCAATATAAAAATCTAATAAAGTTCAAACATCAGATTTATTATTTTTGTCAAAATATAAACCTTGAAAATCAGGGACTGTGTCTTACTCATAAAACTTCCTGGTGTCAAACACAATGTCTAAAATTTGATCACTATTTGTTAAAAATTGTTGAATGTTAAAAGAAAATGAGGTGAAACATTAAACAGTTTAGATTCATTATTTTTTAATCTCATATTTGAATTATATCCAGTATTCATTGACTTGTGTCCTTCTTTCAAAACTTAATTAGTTGCTTTTTAACATAGTTTCTAATATTTAAAATATTTCACTAAGATTTATAAAATTTCTATGAAGATTGCTATTTCCCAACCCTAATTCCCAGTGTTAATTTTATTAGTACTATATTTAAATTGGTTCAGTACTCACCCCACATTGTTTTATCTGAGCTGCTTCTTCATA
>SJYC01018066.1:0-18781 GCA_006408675.1 Madoqua kirkii
TATTGGAAAAGAATCTAAAAATGAGTGGATATATGTATGTATATATTCTCTTTGCTGTTCAACATAAAACTAATACAATGTTTTAAATCAACTATACTCTAATAAAAAATAAAAGTTTAAAAAGAATATAAAGAGAGCTTTCTCTTATATAATATCTGCTCTTCATAAACTTCATTTCCTCCCTCCATATCAACTGTGATTACCCTGTCTTTCTTCTATGTCCTGAATTTCTCTTTCAATTTTTACCTGTTCTCTTTCTTGCTGTTTCTAATTTACTCATTAGTTCTAAAATAGTATTATTTTACTTAGGTTATTTCTTTCCTTCCATTAGCCATATCCTTTTATATTTTATTCTATAGATTTATTGGTGGGACTTTGAGAGGTTTTATTTTCTGTTTATTGCTTTCAAATAATCTTATTCTCATTAATCTTTTCCACTGGACAAAACACTTGGGAATGATCCTTGGGGCATGTTTTCTGTGAGATCGAGATATTAGTCTTTTTAACTTCTTTCTCATGCCATATTTTCTTAGGTATTTTCACATTAAAAGCTCCATCCCTGTTGCATGACTGTTGCTTAAAAGAGCTGCTCTGCAGACTGCCTACAGCCCGAGAGAATTCTCCCCACCCTCTTTCCACCATTACCCGAGACTTGACTTGTCTTCCAGCTACAGCTGAAAGGCTCAAGCCCTGTGTTCCCTCTCCCTCTCTCTATTCTGTGGGTGTGACGGGCGAAGGATTCAGCTGGGGTCGGGTGCAGTCTTTCTTAGAGGTACTGGTTTCTGTTCCTTTTCCTTACGTTTCATTTTCTGTTTTACGCCTGGAATTGCTCCAAAATGAAGCATAGGGTGATATCTTTCAGATGATTCCCTCAGTTGAGCGTGGAGTTCAGTAGCCTATGATTCTGCACCAGTGGGCCATGCTCTGGTTCACTTCCTTTTCATTTCTCCTAACCAGTGTTATTTCTAAGTACTTGGTGGTGGTGGTGTAGTCACTAAGTCATGTCCAACTCTTTGCGACCCCATGGACTATAGCCTGCCAGGCTCCTCTGTCCATGGGATTCTCCAGGTAAGAATACTGGGGTGGGTTGCCATTTCTTTCTCCAGGGGATCCTCCTGACCCAGGAATCGAACCCAGGTCTCCTGCATTGCAGGCAAATTCTTTACCAAATGAGCTCTGATTACTTCCTTGAGGTCAAAAGAGACAAAAAGGATACCATTCTTGCATTTCTTGTCCAATTTTGGAATATCACTACCCTCTGGGGATAGGACAGGAGCCAGTCTTCTTCCTTCCTTCTACCTTGTAGAGATCTTGACGTTTGATTTCCTTGTTTGGTTGTGGCTAATTTCTTTTCAGCACTCTTGTTTTTCTTGATTTAGTTGTTTCTGAGAGGAGAGAGACTCTCTGAATCTGTTCCCTCTATTTGACCTGAACATGTGTCTTGAGCTTTTCAGTTATGCCATGAGATGACCTGGTGATTTTTCCTCTAATAAAATGGCAGGAACTTTAGCTATTTTTTAAAATTTGCATCATGTCTTCCTACATTTCTCACCAGTGCTATTATTCTGAAGTCCAATTTAGAGTATTACATTGAGATGTCAGCTTATGATTGGAAGACCAGGTGGCTTTTTTTTTTCTCAAAGGCTTCAGATGTGAAACAATAATTATTAAAATACATTTTAAACTTATTTTTCTTTCATTCAGCAGTCAGACTAAATGTCACTAAAGATTATATTTTAGATCTTGCTGATTTTAAAACTCTGGTGACAGCCCATTGGAAATGAAAGCAGCTCTCAAAATGTATTCTTCTGCCAGTTCTGCCTCAGCTCTCCTTCCTGTGGTAACCTCATTATTATTCCAGATTGAAGGATTTGGGGCTGTGGTGGGAGGTTCACAAACAACTGTAACAGATTCTCTGTCCTGATAATCTTAGGGGCTTCCCTGATGGGTCAGTGGTAAAGAATCTCCTTGGGCAGAGGAGTCTGTCCGGCTACAATTCATAGGGTCACATAGAATCTGACATAACCTAGCGACCAGCACACATGCATAATCTTAGGTATTTATTATTTACTTTGGAGAGAGACTCTCTGAATCTGTTCCCTCTATTTGACCTGAACATGTGTCTTGAGCTTTTCAGTTATGCCATGAGATGACCTGGTGATTTTTCCTCTAATAAAATGGCAGGAACTTTAGCTATTTTTTAAAATTTGCATCATGTCTTCCTACATTTCTCACCAGTGCTATTATTCTGAAGTCCAATTTAGAGTATTACATTGAGATGTCAGCTTATGATTGGAAGACCAGGTGGCTTTTTTTTTCTCAAAGGCTTCAGATGTGAAACAATAATTATTAAAATACATTTTAAACTTATTTTTCTTTCATTCAGCAGTCAGACTAAATGTCACTAAAGATTATATTTTAGATCTTGCTGATTTTAAAACTCTGGTGACAGCCCATTGGAAATGAAAGCAGCTCTCAAAATGTATTCTTCTGCCAGTTCTGCCTCAGCTCTCCTTCCTGTGGTAACCTCATTATTATTCCAGATTGAAGGATTTGGGGCTGTGGTGGGAGGTTCACAAACAACTGTAACAGATTCTCTGTCCTGATAATCTTAGGGGCTTCCCTGATGGGTCAGTGGTAAAGAATCTCCTTGGGCAGAGGAGTCTGTCCGGCTACAATTCATAGGGTCACATAGAATCTGACATAACCTAGCGACCAGCACACATGCATAATCTTAGGTATTTATTATTTACTTTTCAGTGCCTAGAAGACTGATTAATGAATAGAATAAATAATTATGGAAGATTTCAGGGGTTTTGAGCTTTTACCTCTTGGGGAATAAGTCTTGCATTTTCAAAAGCATATTGTCTCCGTTTAGTAAGAGAAATACATTGTTGAACACAAATGCTTTTGGTATAATGAAGATAGTTGAGCCAAACAAAGATTTAGCCAGATCCCCATCAGAAAGGTTTAGAAAACAAAACAGTACATGCTATTTTTATTTGTTTGCTCTATTGTCGTTAGCTACTGGTGGTCTTTTCTTTCCTGTGTTTCTAGAACCTGAAGATAGTTCTGTCTGAGTCTGAGTAGACAGCAGCCCTCCTCAGGGATTTAGGACACTGAATGGGAGCTGGTTAATGGACCACTGGGTGTCAGTATTGTCTTTTCATACTCTATATGCGAAGTCACTTCAGTCATGTCTGATTCTTTGTGACCCCATGGACTGTAGCCTGCCAGGCTCCTCTGTCCATAAATTTCTCTAGGCAAGAATACAGTAGTGAGTAGCCATTCCCTTCTCCAGGGACTCTTTCCAATGCAGGGATTGAACCTGGGTGTCCTGCATTTCAGGTGGATTCTTTACCATCTGAGCCACCAGGGAAGCCCACATTCTCTCAAACTTAAATGTCCACACGGGAAGGCAGGTAAAAGAGTCATGTGGGTTCACGTTCGCTTACACAGGAAGCAATGCTCTCTTCTTCCTCTTAGAAAAACACCATTTTCCATTTTTCTTGATCAGTCCATTTGATGTGTATATGGCTTTACCAGTGTTCATACTAATTTTCTTCTGCTTTAAAACAACAGAAAGGCTGTACAAGCATAATGAAGCACGTTCTCCCTTGGTGACATGTTGGGGAAACTTGTAGCCACACGTTCTGGGAAACAAACTCACTCAGAAGGACGATGCAGATAGTGGAGTGTAGTTTATTACACCGGCGGGCCCAAGGCAGAGTCTCCTCTAGCCAAGGACCCCAACCAGTTTTTGTGAAAACTTTATATACCCTAAGTGTATGCACCCAAACCCACCTCCCCAAATACCCTGAAACTAGTCTGAACAAAGGAAGAGAAAGATACAATCAAAGTTAACCCGTGATTCATATGCCTTAAGCCTAGGTAGTGAACAGTGGACAATAAGCCTGTGGTCATACTCCAATAAGCATAATAGAATTTATGATTCTATTTGGTTACACAGATAATTAGGGTATTCTTTTAGGCAATGGAGAGTCTAGGTGTGAGCCCTGGGGTTCTTCCATCCGGGAGGTCTGGTTTTCCAGTTGGTATGTCGTTTCCATAGAGCTCAAAGTCCACAGTCCAGTCCAAGATGGAGTCCTGCTTTCAAGTTGGAGCCTGTTCTGTTTCCTCCTTCAAAACAGCGGGAAAAGGGTAAAGAGGCAGTGGTATTACATGTCAGCAAGCTGATGGAGTCTGAGCACAGGTAGATCTTTAGATTTTTTTGAGAGAAATATTATATCTGAATTTTTATGTAAAATTTTTCTCATTTGTATATTAGTTGGCTCAAACTTAAAGAAGAAACAAAATTGTGGGCTAAGATATGGAACTTGCAGAACAATAGGCTAAAATCTCTGAGCTAACACTTGAATGCTTTCTCTTCTTACTTGGAGTTTTTTGCTGATCATTTGCCAACTGGGCTAATTGTTTGGCTCTATCAGGATGAGAGAAGGTCCTTCGGGAGATCCTTAGGATTAACTTATCGTTTGTGACTGTATCCCATTTTTATTTCAAGGAGAAGTTGTTCGACATAGCTGGAGAGATTTGGTATAGGCCAGAAAGTTTAAATATCCAGATTGAACTTCACTTGATCTGGGAGAGGTTTGGAAAGTTCTATGAGTGCCAGTTTCTCAGTGCTGCATAATTTTCTGTTTTGAATGTTCTGGAGCAAGACACACAGGAGGGAATGTAGGCAGGGTCTCTCCAACCCCGAGGGGGTGCCCCTTCATAGACCGAGTGCAGAGAGGATGAGAAAGCTGTTCCCAGGCTTAGAGAGATGGCACAGGCTTAGAGACAGTGGATTCTAGATAGCTTTATTGGACACAGCAGGAAGGGGGAGTCCAGGTTGGGCAGAACCTACTCCAGACCTCGCAGCTGGTAGCAGAGGACTCCCAGTTCCAGCTCACTTAACTACTGATCTGGCGTTCTCACTGGGAGGTGGTAAGGATGAGCACACAGCCCAGCCATTGGACAGCACAGTTGGCTGTGTACAAACTCTTCATGATGTAAGAGAGAGAGTCATATGAAGGAAGAAACAGGCTTTGAAAGAAAGAGCCTATTTTTATCTAGATAGAGTACTTATATCTAGAAAGGGATAGACTCTAAAATGAATACCCAGGAAAACTGATTCCTTCATTTTTTGTTTGTTATTGTTCAGTAGATCAGTCATGTCTGACTCTGCTTCCCCATGGACTGCAGCACGCCAGGCTTCCCTGTCCTTCACCGACTCCCAGAGTTCACCCAAACTCATGTCCATCGAGTCAGTGATGTCATCCAACCATCTCATTCTCTGTCGTCCCCTTCTCCTCCTGCCCTCAATCTTTCCCAGCATCAGGGTCTTTTCCAATAGTCAGTTCTTCACATCAGGAGGCCAAAGTATTGGAGTTTCAGCTTCAGCATCAGTCCTTCCAATGATTAATCAGGATTGAAATCTTTGAAGATTGACTGGTTTGATGTCCTTGCAGTCCAAGGAACTCTCAAGAGTCTTTTCCAACACCACAGTGTGTAAGCATCAATTCTTCAGCACTCAGCTTTCTTTATAGTCCAACTCTCACATCCAGAGTACAGAAAAAATCATAGCTTTGACTAGATGTACCTTTGTTTGCAGAATGATTTCTCAGCTTTTTAGTATGCTCTCTAGGTGGGTCATAGCTTTTCTTCCAAGAAGCATCTTTTAATTTCATGACTGCAGTCATGATTTTGGAGTCCAAGAAAATAAAGTCTGTCATTGTTTCCATTATTTCCCCATCTGTTTGCCATGAAGTGATGGGACTGGATGCCATGATCTTAGTTTTTTGAATGTTCAGGGTTTTTTTAAATATAAATTTATTTATTTTAATTGGAGGCTAATTACCTTAAAATATGGTATTGGTTTTGCCATACATCAACATTGAATGTTGAGCTTTAAGCCAACTTTTTCACTCTTCTCTTTCACTTTCATCAAGGGCCTCTTTAGTTCCTCTTCACTTTCTGCCCCCATGGTGGTATCATCTGCATATCTTAGGTTTTTTATATTTCTCCCAGCAATCTTGATTCCACCTTGTGCTTTTCACATCATGTACTCTGCATATAAGTTAAATAAATAGGGTGACAATATACAGCCTTGACATATTCCATTCCCAGTTTGGAACCAGTCTGTTGTTCCATGTCAAGTTCTAACTGTTGCTTCTTGACTTGCATACAGATTTCTCAGGAGGCAGATCAGGTGGTCTGGTATTCCCATCTCTTGAAGAATTTTTCACAAATCGTTGTGATCTACACAGACAAAGGCTTTGGCATAATCAGTAAAGCAGAAGTAGATGATTTTCTGGAGTCCTTTTGCTTTTTCTGTGATCCAACAGATGTTGAGATGTTGATGTTGAGAAGGTTCCCCTGCCTTTTCTAAATGCAGCTTGAACATCTGGAAGTTCACAGTTCACATACTGTTGAAGCCTGGCTTGGAGAATTTTGAGCATTACTTTACTAGTGTATGAGATGAGCACAATTTTGGGGTAGTTTGAATAATCATTGGCATTGCCCTTCTTTGGGGTTGGAATAAAAACTTACCTTTTCTAGTCCTGGGGCCACTAGGATTGATTGTCACTAATCATCAGGGAAATGCAAATTAAAACCACAATGAAATATCACCTCATAACTATCAGATGGCTATTATGAAAAAGACAAAAAATAGCAGGTGATGGCAAGAATGTGGAGAGAAGATTCACTAGTGCACTGTTGGTAGGTATGTAAATTGACATAACCACTACGGAAAACACATAGAGGATCTTAGAAAAACAGAAGTACCAAATTATCCAACAATTCTACCTCTGGGCGTTTTTCTGAAGAAACAAAATACAAAATCAAAAAGATATTTGCACCCCTACATTGCCTGCAGAATTTACAGTAGTCAGGATATGGAAGTAACTTAAGTATCCATCTATAGTTGAATGGATAAAGAATACATAGTATATATACAATGGAATAATATTCAGCTATAAAAAAGAATGAAATCTTATTTGTGATAATATTTATGGACCTAGAGGGTACTCTGCCAAGTGAAATAAGTCAGACATAAAAGACAAATATCGTATGATTTATCTTATATATAGGCTTAAACAAAACAAATGATCAAACAGAACAGACCCACAGACACAGAGCAAAAACTGGTGGTTGTTAGAGGGGAAGTTGGGGGAGGATGAGTGAAATTGGTGAGGGTGAATAAAAAGTACAGACTTTATGTTGCAAAATAAGTCTGGGGAGGGGTAAAGTATAGCATAGGACGTATAGTCAATAATATTGTCAAAACTTTGTATGTTGACAAATGTAAACATACAAATGTAGTCTTATGTAAATAAAAGTGGCAATTTTGTAACATATAAAATATGCTAATGTAATATACACTTCGTTGTATTATTGTTGAGTCACCAAGTCATGTCCGACTCTTTGCAGCCCCATGGACTGCAGCATGCCAGGCTTCCCTGTCCTTCACTATCTTCCATCTCCTGTGTATTGAGTTGATGATCCCATTCAACCATCTCATCCTCCATTGCCCCTTCTCCTACTGCCCTCAATCTTTAGAAGAGTCAGAGTCTTTTCCAGTGAGACAGTTCTTCACATCAGGTGACCAAAATATTTGAGCTTCAGTGTCAGCACCAGACCTTTCAGTGAATATTCAGGGTTGATTTCTCTTAGGATTGACTGGTTTGATCTCCAGCACCACTTATTAAAGCAACAATTCTTCAGAGCTCAGCTTTCTTTATGGTCCAACTCTCACATCCATACATGACTACTGGAAAAACCATAGCTTTGATCACAGGAAACTTTGTCAGCAAAGTGTTGTCTCTGCTTTTTTATATGCTGTCTAGGTTTGTCATAGTTGTTCTTCCAAGGAGCAAGCATCTTTTAATTTCAAGGCTGCAGTCACCATCTGCCATGATTCTGGAGCCCAAGAAAATAAAACCTGCCATTGTTTCCACTTTTTCCCCATCGACTTGCCTTGAAGTGATGGGACCAGATGCCCTGATCTTAGTTTTTTGATTGTTGAGTTACAAGCTGGCTTCTTCACTCTCCTCTTTCAACCTCCACAGAAGCTCTTTAGTTTCTCTTCAATTTTTGTCATTAGAGTGGTGTCATCTGCATATCTGAGGTTATTGATATTTCTCCCAGCAATCTTGATTGTAGCTTGTGCTTCATCCATCCCAGCATTTTGCATGATGTACTCTGCAAATGAGTTAAATAATCAGGGTAACAATATACAGCCTTGACATATTCCTTTCCCAATTTGGAACCAGTCTATAGTTCCATGTCCGTTCTAAGCTTCTTGACCTGCATACAGATTTCTCAGGAGGCAGGTAAGGTGGTCTGGTATTCCTTCCACAGTTTGTTGTGATCAGTCAAAGGCTTTGGCATAATCAATAAAGCAGAAGTAGCTGTCTGCTTCTACTTGTAGATGTTTTCATGTAAGGACCAAACATTTCTGGTGTATTCATTTCCATGTCCTTAGTGTGTAAGTATGAAAGTCGCTCAGTCATGTCTGACTCTTTGCGACCCCATCAACTGTCCATGGAATTCTCCAGGCCAGCATACTGGAGTGGGTAGCCTTTTCCTTCTCCAGGGGATCTTCCCAACCTAGGGATCAAACCCAGGTCTCCTGCATTGCAGGCGGATTCTTTGCCAGCTGAGCCACAAGGAAATCTCGTAGTCATATTGTATGTGTGTGCACATGGTCAGTCCTGCCCGACTCTCTGTGACCTTGTGGACTATAGCCTGCCAGGCTCCTCTATCCATGGGATTTCCCAGGCAAGAATACTGGAGTGGGCAACCATTTCCTCTTCCAGGAAGTCTTCCTGACCCAGGGATTGAATCTGCATCTCCTGCCTGCATCTCCTGCATTGACAGGTGTATTCTTTGCCACTTGAACACCTGGGAAGCTCAGAGTCATATTAGGGACAAGTATATTGGAGAACAGGCTTAATTTTATGTCAAAAGTCATGGTATATTCACTGTTTGTGAATGTCTTCAAGCCAGGAGATAAAGTCAAAAGTCTTCCTCCTGCCTCTCAGATCTCCTGGCACGGCTTCCGCAGGGCCCGTCCAGTGGGTGGGTCCTGCGTCTGCCGCCTGCATCAGTGCCCCGGATGCCAACTCTCCTCCCACTCCCCCTCCCCCACCATTGTCCGCAGAGTTTGCTCCTGTGGTGCCACCGTGCTGGCCTCGATTCTGATGCTTGAGCGTCGCCCATTTTCCCAGCCTCAGAGTCTTTTCACTAACTGTTGCCTCAGCTGAGAGAGCCTCTCCCAGATCTTCATAGGCCGTTCCTTGTCATCCTTCACACACGTACCACGATGCCACTGGGGTATTCTGAGGAACACTGGTGGGGAGCAAGCATCCTGAGCACCATGCAAGGGGAAGCCAGGGACGGGAGGTGCCCCATTTCTCTCTGCCACACCTTCCTGCACACCTGCCCTCAAAGAGGGCTCCCCACGTTCCTTCAATGCATCTCCTTTGCAGCACCAAGCACAGCCTTCAGAGACCATCTGTCATTTGGGTGACTTCTTCACTGCCGGCCTATCCTGTTGGAAAAAAGCTCCATACAGACTTCTCTGTCCTGTTGAGTGTTGTGTCTTCAGGCACTAAGCCTGTGCCCGATGTAGAAGAGTGCTCAGTCAGTATTTACTAAACGATGCAGTAATTTTTCACAGGTGATATTCATAGAAACAAGCCTCCTTCCAGGGGCATATCTGTATATGTGAAAAGTTCTGGCCTCATCCCCGAAACATTTTCCCTGGTTAACACAAGTCAAGCAGCAAGTTCCAAGCATCGTTCTCAGTTACTCTTTCCGCAGGATTGTTCCTCCCTTTAGAGAAGTGTGAAAGTTCTTATCCAGCTGCTCCTGGTGCTATCTGGCCTGTTGAATGTGACTGTCATGTGGTCCCTTTCTGAGTTAGGTGGTTACCAGGCCATGAGCCCCTTACCCTGCACCCCACCCTCTTGGCTGGTTGGTCACCTCCCGCATCTCTTGTGCTCCTGTTGCGGCAGGTGCCACAGGGCAGTAGTTGGTGGAGGGGACCTGATCTAAAGCAGAGGACACATGTCTCAATAGCAGTTTCTTCTTACTACTCATCCATGCCAGACAGATAGATGGGTGGCCATAAGGAATAGACCTCTCTCTGCTCATCTCTTCCTCCCCTCGGTGCCAGCAGAACTGGGATTCCCAGCAAAGCACTCAACCTTCCGTCACTCCTTCACTCACTCCCTCTCTCATTTTCTTCCTGAGTATTCATTTACCGAGAGCCTACCATGTCAGGTACTTTAATGTGTGCTGGGCTGCAGTTGTGAACAAGGCAGTCAAGAATCCCCGTCCTAGTGGGGCAAGCTGTCTGGTGGAGGGGTCAGGTAATCATCAAGATTTGGTAGTAGTAGCTGGTGTTTTGCAGAAGGCAATGGCACCCCACTCCAGTACTCTTGCCTGGAAAATCCCATGGATGGAGGAGCCTGGTAGACTGCAGTCCATGGGGTTGCTAACAGTCGGACACGACTGAGCGGCTTCACTTTCACTTTCATGTATTGGAGAAGGAAATGGCAACCCACTCCAGTGTTCTTGCCTGGAGAATCCCAGGGATGGGGGACCCTAGTGGGCTGCCATCTCTGGGGTCGCACAGAATTGGACACAACTGAAGCAAGTTAGCAGCAGCAGCAGCAGCTGGTGCTTACAGATCAGTGTACCAGATACTGATAAATTTAACAAGGAAAAATCAAGCCAGGAAAGAAGGGCATGTGACTTATGCAGGGAGCCATGGGAGATGAGAGGTTAGGGGCTGGGGGCTAGTTAGGAGGGCTTGGGTGACATACAGGTGAACAGGGACAAAGGACACAGTAAGAGGAGGTCTCACAGTCTTAAGGCAGAGAGTGGAAAAAGTACATGCTGGGTGAGATTGAGGGTCCTGGGCAGGGGAGAGGGGGGAACCACATGGAGTTTCTCTTAACTCTTGCTGATGGAGATAGAGTAGTTCTTTTAAAATAAAATTTCATGTGTATGCTTTTAATAGGCAAAACAGTTAAATGAGTCAATATTTAGAAGGGACACAAGGATATATAATTGTAAAGTTAAAAGCTTCCAACCTTTATCCCCTAGGAACTCATTTCTCCTCCTTGGAAGCACTTTTTATAAAGTTTCTTCTGTATTTGTTCAAGGGCATTTCATTTGCATACATGCAAACATATCCATCCATTTGTATGTACATACATGTATCTGTAGGCATAGCTATATAGATTTGACAAACGTGTATGGTGTAGATATATATACATATGTGCACATGCAGGCATGTATATATGTATACCTTTCACATGTCTGTATGCTTCCATGTATTTTAAAGACAGGTGAGTGATTCACAGAGCTCTCACTTGATGAAGATTCTGATAGTTGCTAAGTATGCCTGTAATTCTTACACAAATCAAAAAGTAATTTGCTGCCTATTTCAAAGACACCATGATCAATGATCAATTAGATAGCACCAAAGATCTCTGTAGGGCAAACCATTCTGATAAATGCTTTGCTTTCCTGTTACAGTAATTCTACCAAGGTATGTTCCCTTATGATTAAAGGACAGGCTGTGCAGACAGGGAAACCTGGAAGCAAATCTTAATTGGTTATGTGCATTAGTTACCTGCTGCTGAAACAAATTACCACAAACATAGTCACACAAAATTTTATTACCTTACAATTCTGGAAGTCAGAAGTCTTCTGGTCTTCAGCAGGCTGAAATCAAGATATCAGCAGGGCTTTGTTACCTCCAGGAATTCTTAGGAAAAGTCCATTTCTTTGCCTTTTCCAAGATCTAGAGGTCATGTACATTCCTGGGCTTGAGGCTCCTTCCACCATCTTCCCAACAAGTACATCTTCAACTCACTCTTTCTGACTTACTCTTTTAAGGTTATATCTCTTCTCTGATTCTGACCCCTCTGCCTCCCTTGTGACCACATTTGGCCCATCCAGATAATCCAGCATGGTTTCCCCCATCTCAAGATCCATACACATCTGCAAAGTTTCTTTAGCCATGTAAAGTAACATATTCACATGTTCTGGTGGATTAGGACATGGGCATCTTTTCAGAGATGGGTTCATTCCTCTGCCTATCACAGGCTGTTGGAAGAAAGTTACTTAACTTCTAGTTTATTTTCTTATGTACAAACTTTTGACAAAACAAGGCTATTTGGAGGAGTCAAATGAGACAATGTATATAAAACTCTTGGCCTGTACCTGGGACTGACTGCCTTTTGGGTAGCTCTGGTTTATCAGCTGTTTGGTCTTAGTTAACAGCATTCTCCTCTTCAGTGCCATCATCTTCCTTTATAAAATGGGGAAAAGAATGGCAACCATGAGATTTTATTAGCATGGACATCCATTTAATCTAGCATAGTTTATTAAAAGACTGTCTTTTCTTTACTGCATTGCAAAGATACTTTTCTCCTTTGTTCTAAGTCTAGTAACCAAAACAATGTGTGGATCTTAGAATTCTCTTTACCTTCTGTGCTCTGTGTGTGTATTCTTGTGCCAGTTCCACACTTCAATTACTAGTACTTCAAATAAATATTGTTACCTAGTAATATATTCTCCAACTTTGTTCTTTTTATTTATCTTGGCGTTTTGCATTTTCACGTGTATCAGAAAAAGTTTGTCAGTTCCTTAAAAAAAAGAAACTTGCTGGTATTTTGATAGGAATTCCATTGAATCTGTAGATAAGTTTGAGAAGGAAATGTCTTTACTACATTGAAGCTTCTAATGCACAAACATGGATTATTTCCTTTTATTTATTTGTATCTTTTAAAATTTATCTTTGCAATATCTATAGTTCTCTGTAAAACTTTATCTGTTGCTAGTTATCCCATACATATGATTGTTTTTTATGTTGTTATAAATAATAATATAATTACATTATATTTCCTTTTTATCATTCTTGGGTCTTGCTTGCATGAGAAATGCAACAGAAATTTGTATATTGACCTTGTATTCAGCAATTTTTCTAAGTTTACTTAATAATTCTATTAATTTGTAGATTCTTTTGTATTTTTACATAGTTTTAGTTCCTTACTTTCTAATGAGATGGATGAAACTGGAGCCGATTATACAGAGTGAAGTAAGCCAGAAAGAAAAACAACAATACAGTATACTGACACATATATATGGAATTTAGAAAGATAGTGATGATGACCCTGAATGAGACAACATAAGAGACACAGAGGTATAGAACAGACTTTTGTACTCAGAGGGAGGGGGAGAGGGTGGGATAATTTGGGAGAATGGCACCGAAACATGTATACTATCATATAAGAAATGAAGCACCAGTCTATGTTCAATACAGGATACAGTATGCTTGGGGCTGGTGTATGGGATGATCCGGGGAGATGGTGTGAGGTGAGAGGGGCTTCGGCATTGGGAGATCGTGTACACATGTGGCTGATTCATGTCAATGTATAGCAAAACCAATACAGTATTGTAATGTAGATAAAGCATAAATAAATAAATAAATAAATAAATTCCATGTTGTTTGCTTCTTTTATATGCCTTATTTCATTAGTCAGGACTCCTTTACAAAGTCAAATAGGATCAGTGATAACTGACATATTTGTACAGTTCTACACAACAAGAGGAATTTTTCAGAATTGTATTATTAAGATATTAGACATAATACCAAATCAAGAAAGCTTCCTACTATTTGTAGTTTGCAAAAGTGTTAAAAAATTAAGAATGAGACTTTTTTTCACAGAATTAGAAAAAATAATCCTAAAATTTGTATGGAAATACAAAAGGCCCCACATAGCCAAAGCACTCTTGAGAAAGAACAAAGCTGCGGGTATGATGCTCTTTAAATTCAAACTATCCTACAAAGCTATAGTAATCAAAACAGTATGGTAATGGCACAAAAACAGACACACATAGATCAATGAAACAAGCTAGTGAGCCCATAAATAAGTCCACACTTAATGGTAAATTAATCTATTATAAAGGAAGCAAGAATATAAAATGAGAAAAAGCCAGTGAAGCAGAAGTAGATGTTTTTTGGGAATTCCCTTGCTTTTTCTCTGCTCCACTGGATGTTGGCAATTTAATCTCTGGTTCCTTTGCGTTTTCTAAATCCAGCTTGTACATCTGGAAGTTTTCAGTTCATCTATTGTTGATGCCTAGCTTGAAGGATTTCGAGCATTATTTTGCTAGCATGTTAAATGAGTGCAGTTGTATTGCAGTTTGAACATTCTTTGGCATTACCTTTCTTTGGGATTGAAGGAAAACTGACATTTTCCTGTCCTGTGGATACTGCTGAGTTTTCCAAATTTGCTGGCATATTGAGTGTGGCATAGTTGCTGGCATATTCATCATTTAGAATTTTAAATAGCTCAGCAAGAATTCCATCAGGCTTCCCAGGTGACACCAGTGGTTGGCCAAAAAAAACCATTTGCTAATTCAGGAGACGTAAGAGACATGGATTCAGTCCCAAGGTCAGAAAAAAAGCCTGGAGGAGGGAATGGCAACCCACTCCAATATTCTTGCCTGGGTAATGCCATGGACAGAGCAGCCTGACGGGCCATGGTCCATAATGCTGCAGAGTTAGACACCCTGAAGCAAGTTAGCATGCATGCACACAGAATTGCATCAGCTCCACTCACTTTGTTCATAGTAATGCTTCCTAAGTCCCATTTGACTTTACACTCCAGGATGTCTGGCTCTAGGTGAGTGATCACACCATCATGATTATCCAGGTCATTAAGACTTTTTTTGTATAATTCTCCTATATGCTTTTGCCAACTCTTCTTAATCTCTTCTGCTTTGGTTAGATCCTTGCCTTTTCTGTCCTTTATTGTACCCGTCTTTAATGAAATATTCTCTTGGTGTCTCCAACTTTCTTGGAGAGATCTTCAGTCTTTCCCATTCTGTTGTTTTCCTCTATTTTTCTGCATTGTTCACTTAAAAAGGCTTCCTTGTCTCTCCTTTCTGCATTCAGTTTGGGTATATCTTTCCCTTTCATCTTTGCCTTTTGCTTCTCTTCTTTTCTTAGCTATTTGTAAGTCCTCCTCAGACAACCATTTTGCCTTCTTGCATTTCTTTTTCTTGAGGATGGTTTTGGTCACCGCCTCCTGTACAGTGTTATGAACCTCTGTCCATAGTTCTTCAGGCACTCTATCTGCTGCTGCTGCTAAGTTGCATCAGTCATGTCTGACTCTGTGCAACCCCATAGACAGACTCTTACCAGGCTCCCCCGTCCCTGGGATTCTCTAGGCAAGAACATTGGAGTGGGTTGCCATTTCCTTCTGGCACTCTATCTACCAGATCTAATACCTTGAATCTATTTGTCACTTTCACTGTGTAATCATAATGCATTTGATTTACGTCATACTTGAATGGTCTAGTGGTTTTCCCTACTTTGACTTAAGCCTGAATTTTACAATAAGAAGCTGATGACATGAGGCACTCAACTCCAGGTCTTCTTTATGCTCACTGTGTAGAGTTTCCTCCATCTTCAGCTAAAAAAGAATATAATCAATCTAATTTTGTTATTGACCATCTGGTGATGTCCATGTGTAGAGATGTCTCTTATGTTATTGGAAAAAGGGTTTGCTATGACCAGTGTGTTTTCTTGGCAAAAAGTCTTTTAAGTTTTTTTGGACTTCTGTACTCTTTGTACTCTTGGAGTAAAAAACCTGCTTTATTATGTACTTCAAGGCCAAGTAGTCTGTTCCTCCAGATATCTCTTGATTGTCTACTTCTGCATTCCAGTATGATGAAAAGAACATCTTTTTATTGGTGTTAGTTACCAAAAATCTTGTAAGTCTTTGTAGAACTGTTCAACTTCAGTTTCTTTGGCATTAGTGGTTGGGGGATAGACTTGGGTATCTGGGATGTTAAATGATTTGCCTTGGAAATGAACCAAGATCATTCTGTTGTTTTTGAGATAGGCCTTACAAATAGCTTCGAAAAGAAGAGAAGCAAAAAGGAAAGGAGAAAAGGAAATATATAAGCATCTGAATTAAAAATAATTTATCACAAAAACATTTAATAAAACATGAATGAACTTGAATATTAGGAGTGGCCATTACATATTAAAACCATCACTTATCACAAAAAAGGAAATACTATACTAGAATCTCTATTTCTGTTTTCACAAGTCTTATTCAGGGGTCCAGCCTTCTGATGAACTGACACTAATTGTGTACTGTCTATATGAAAATTGTTTCGAACTGTTGACAAATCAATCACAAGGGTACACAGCAGGGGATGAGACCACTTCTTCTACTAATAATTTAGGCAATTTCTCCTACATATCTTGGCAGGAAGCCTGTAACAGTTTGAGCAGAGTTGTGCACAATATGGGCAGTGCAGCCAAAACTCATTAAGTGCCTTTGTCTCATGCATCTTGTGAAACACAATATTACACCCCTGATGAGAATGCTTCCAAATGTTATGTTAACATTAAGATCACCAGAACCCATTAATTTACTAGTCAAATTATATCTCTCAGAAGCATTTAGACAATGTTCTAGGGAATGATCTGCCTATTATCAAATATAAAAGAAAATTTAATGATTGTCTTCCAGGTGCTTTAGACACGGATTAAGAAAGTGTTCTAGAATATACTTAATGACAGTTGCTATGGCATTAGACTTGATTTTAAACTTTAATTTAAATGAAATACATTTTATATAACTTTTCCAGGAGCAAACAAGGTCTTCACAGCACTCTGAATTCATTAAAAGACTACTTTTCTACTTTCCTCCAGAGAATTAAGGAAAGCCTTTAATTTTTAGTTCCACATTCTATTTTTTTTAATTCAAGTTTAATTGGCTTACAATATTATATCGGTTTTAGGCATACAATACAGTGATTTGATACTTTTAAAAGTTACAAAATGATCACCACAGTGTCTACTTACAATCTGTCATCATAAAAAAGTTGTAATATTATTGTACATATTTCTATGCTTTATATAACATTCTCATGGCTTATTTATTTTATAACTTGAAGTATGTACCTCTTTATTCCTTTCCACTATTTCACCCACCTTACAATAACCTCTCCTCTGGAAACCACTGTTTTGTTCTCTGTGCCTATACATCTGTTCCTGTTTTGTTATTTATTCCTTTGGTTTGTTTTTTAGATACCAAATGTAAGTGAAATCAGAAAGTATTTGTCTTTCCCTGTCTGACATTTCACTTAGTATCACACTCTCTATGTCCATCCACATTTGTCACAAATATTAAGATTCAGTCTTTGTTAAAACTGAGTAATATGACACAATGGTGTATGTCTGTATCTGTGTATGTGTGTAAACTACATATTCGTTATTCACTGATCTATCAATAACCACTTCAGTGCCTATTTGACTATTTACAACATTGTAGTAATTAATGTTGCAATGGACACTGATGTGGATATATCTTCTCAAATTAATGTTTTCATTTGGGGGGGGAGGGTATAAATACCCAGAGTGGACTTATTTTATCAGATTGTATGGTAGTTTCGTTTTTAACCTTTAAAAGAAACTTCACATTGTTTCCATAGTGACTGAAAAATTTATATCCCACCAATACTGTACAAGGATTACCTTTTCTCCACATGCTTGCCAATATATGTTATTCAGTTTAGCTCAGTTCAGTCACTCAGTCATGTCTGACTCTTTTCAACCCCATGGACTGCGGCACGCCAGGCCTCCCTGTCCATCACCAGCTCCCAGAGTTTACCTAAACTCATGTCCATTGAGTCAGTGATGACGTCCAACCATCTCATCCTCTGTTGGCCCCTTCTCCTCCTGCCTTCAACCTTTCCCAGCATCAGGGTCTCTTCCAATGAGTCAGTACTTCTTATCAGGTGGCCAAAGTATTGAAGTTTCAGCTTCAGCATCAGTCCTTCCAATGAATATTCAGGACTGATTTCCTTTAGGATGGACTGGTTAGGGATCTCCTTGCAGTCCAAGGGACTCTCAAGAGTCTTCTCCAACACCACAGCTCAAAAGCATCAATACTTCAGTGCTCAGCTTTCTTCACAGTCCAACTCTCACATCCATATGTGACCACAGGAAAAACCATAGCCGTGACTAGACACACCTTAGTCGGCAAAGTTATGTCTCCGCTTTTGAATATACTATCTAATTTGGTCATAACTTTTCTTCCAAGGAGTAAGCGTCTTTTAATTTCATGGCTGCAGTCACCATCTGCAGTGATTTTGGAGTCCCCAAAAATAAAATCTGACACTGTTTCCACTGTTTCCCCATCTATTTCCCATGAAATGATGGGACCGGATGCCATGATCTTCATTTTCTGAATGTTGAGCTTTAAGCCACCTTTTTCACTCTCCTCCTTCATTTTCATCAAGAGGCTTTTTAGCTCCTCTTCACTTTCTGCCATAAGGGTGGTGTCATCTGCATATCTGAGGCTATTGATATTTCTCCTGGCAATCTTGATTCCAGCTTGTGTTTCCTCCAGCCCAATGTTTCTCATGATGTACTCTGCATAGAAGCTATATAAGCAAGGTGACAAAATACAGCCTTGACGTACTCCTTTTCCTATTTGGAATCAGTCTGTTCTAACTGATGCTTCCTGATCTGCATACAGATTTCTCAGGAGGCAGGTTAGGTGGTCTGGTATTCCCATCTCTTTCAGAATTTTCCACAGTTTATTGTGATCCACACAGTCAAAGGCTTTGGCATAGTCAATAAAGCAGAAATAGATGTTTTTCTGGAACTCTCTTGCTTTTTCAGTGATCCAGCGGATGTTGGCAATTTGATCTCTGGTTCCTCTACCTTTTC
>SJYC01018070.1:0-24538 GCA_006408675.1 Madoqua kirkii
GGTTAATGAAAGCTTAAAAAATTTTAACTCCATTTACCATTCTCCCACTTTTTGTGTTATTATTGTCACATATTAAAATTATGTATAAAATATATCCAATCATAATGTGTGTGTAGTAAATTTATGTACAATTTATTCCCACAAGATGTATTTTATTAAATAGTCAATATTCATTTAGATTTAACCATATGTTTACCCTTTCTGATGCTCTTCATTTCTGCATTAGAGTTCTTATTCTACCAGGAATCATCTTCTTTCTGCCTAAAGAACTATCTTTAGTATTTCTTTAATGACACTTTGCTAGTGATGAGTTATGTTGTTTTTAGGGGGATTATCTAGAAACATTTGTCCCCTTAAATGCTGGCTTTTTTGGTAGCCTTGAGCTAATTTACTTTGATCTTTGCAACCTAGTGAGATTCATAGAACCTTTTAATTGCCACTTTCTGATCTGCCCCTCTGCTTTTCTCTAAAAATGCACAAGGGTGCTGTAGAGGGAAAATGACAAATATGGGGGTATTCTCAATATATTTTCTTTCTCTTCAGGATCTTGATCTACTGAATCCTGGTGCCTTAATCCTCTAGTGAATGTAAGTGGTCCAGAGCTTTCCTTCTCCTTTTGCATAGCTTTAGCAGTTGTTCTCAATGGGAAGTTTAGGCTGAATCGTACTTCTTTATCATAGCTGGAAATAGAACCCACATGTTCTTGTTTAATAAAACATACGGATTAAATAATTCCTCCTCTTTCATTTTATGACCTCTCAGATATTTTCCCACAGCTCCTATAAAGCTCATTGAGTCACTTATCTTTAGATTAAAAGACTAAAATTCTTTAGTTTATGTGACATAATCTCCTGATGCATCATTACTCTGGTTCCCCATTTAAGGTTGGGAAGATCCGCTGGAGAAGGGATAGGCTACCCACTCCAGTATTCATGGGCTGCCCTGGGGGCTCAGGTGGTAAAGAATCCACCAGCAACGTGGGAGACCTGGGTTCAATCCCTGGGTTGGGAAGATCCCCTGGAGAAGGAAAAGGCTAACCCCTCCAGCATTCTGACCTGGAGAATTCCATGAACTGTATAGACCTTGGGGTCACTAGGAGTCAGATGTGACTAAGTCACTTTCACTTTCTTAAAACAGATAACACAAAATTATGACTTGATTTTAGAATCAGAAAGTTTACTTTTAAATCCCTGATCTATCTTATGTTAATTGCTTAACCATGAACAAATTCATTTATTTGAGCTCTTGATTTTTTTCTTTTTTAATCTGCGAGGTAGAGGTTATTACCCAGTCTGTAAGATCTTTTTCATCTACCATCTGAATTACAGTAGGAACAGAAGAAAAGGTAGCTATGACAGTTGCTCTCATTTTTGCATACTTGTTCTTGAGAGGTCATATATTTGGGATTAATTCCTCATGTTGTTGTCACAAGTTTGCGAGATCTTTTGTGCATCTATTCTTTAAATGTACCTGCTTTAGTTACTCAGTTTCATAAAAACTGTAAGATCATCCTCAAAGAAGGTATAAATCTGAAAATATGTTTTGCCTGCTCCTAGCACCTCCTTCATCTTAGCTAAACTGATTCAAATGGGAGTAAAGATGTTTATGAAAGAATTTTAACCACAGGAATATCACTGAAACAGTAGTGTTCTTCTCCCTTTTCAGAATGATTCTTTATCAGGATTTTACTTGGCTTCCCTTTATTGTACAATAGAAAATTAATGATGTTTTGGATGCAGTCTTAAGCCAAGGTCAGCAGCAGCTGCTGTGCACTTGTTTGAAATGCCTGCTTTCTTCCACTCATTTCTGACCCTTCAGAATCCTGTTATCAGTGCCTGCACATTTTTTGGTAACTGATTGTCATTACACTGTAAGGATGCTCCCTGGATGATTGCTCCTCAACCAGAGATGTCAGCCAGCTGAAACATGCCAGGAGAAAACAAAGGACATTCCTGACTTGGGGAAAAAAATGGAGCAGGGGAAATTTACATGTGTTTGACATTTATATTCTTTTGAGTAACTTTTGTCTCTTTGAAAATTCCCTGAACTTACTACCTCAAGCAGAAAAAATGGAATTGAAATGTGAGGGAGAAAAGAAAATCTGCTTTGAAGATGGAGAGTTAGGATGAAGAATTAGAGGGTCTCTCTGAATACATTTTTTGGTTATGGAAAAGGACAGAATTGTAAAATTAACAAGGTCACAATAACTTCCTGATGTATTGGAAAATAGTTCTATAAAACCATAATACATCTGTAGGCTTGTTCTACAAGTGCCTCCTAACAGCTTCTTTCTATCCTTTGTATCAAGATGTGCTTGTGCTGGTGTTTTATTTGGTTTTGTTTTGTTTTGTTTTCATTATCGATCACATATAAGGAGACTGCTTTGAAGAAATTTTACTAATGTATGGGGGTCTCCATGTTTCAGTGATAGAAATTTCTTTGCATGCTGAGCTTCTGATGTCAAATGATGGAATGTCAGATGTTATGGTTTGGCCACTAAGTCCTGTCCAACTCTTTTGAGACCACATGGACTATAACCTGCCAGGCTCCTCTGTCCACTGGGTTTCCCAAGGCAAGAAAATTAGAGTGGGTTGCCATTTCCTTTTCCAAGGGACCTTTCCAACCCAGGGATTGAACCCATGTCTCCTACATTGCAGGTGGATTCTTTACCACTGAGCTACTAGGGAATTTCACATGAAGATGATTGAGCCCCAATGGGGGCACTAGAGCCCTGAACTCAACTTTTATGTCACTTTGTAACAAGTGCAGAGCTTATCACTGGTGTGTGCTCTGAAGAGTAAGATGAGCAGAACTTACTTTTTAATAAAGTGTTGGTGAGGGAGTTCCCTGGTGGTGCAGTGACTAAGACTCCATGCTCCTAATGCAGGGGGCTCGGGTTCAGTCCCTGAACAGCGAACTAGATACCACATGCTACAATGTAAGATCTCGCATGCTGCAACTAAGACCTGGCACAGCCAAATAAATACTTTTAAAAAAAGGGTTGGTGAAAGAGGGTGATCCTTTTAGAACCTTATATTGCACACAACTTTCAGTATCAGAGGTTTTCTCTATCGACGTGAATCTGACTCTCAATATGTAAGATGCCTAAGAATACAGTACCTGGGTGCTGCTGTTTCTATAGTTACAGTAGTTTCTAAATTTTCAAACACTCAAAACCTTTTGCATATAAGTTTTCTTTGGGAGCCCAATGCATTATATATACACACGTGTGTGCGTGTGTATGTATATATAGATAGATAGATATGTAGCTGGTGTACAATGTTGTATTAGTCTCTTGTGTACAGAAAAGTGATTCAGTTCTATGTGTATATATAAATATATAATTTTTCATAGTCTTTTCCATTATTGGTTTATTAAAGAATATTGAATAGGGTTAGTTCCCTGTGCTATAGTAGGATCTTGTTGTTCATCCATAAGTGATAGCTTTTTAAAAAGACTATGGTTGATGCAGGATGATAACTCATATTTCTGCCCTATTGCCCTCTCCTTCACCTTAATGATATCCCTGCTGCATCTTACCAGTACCCCACAGGTTCCAGGAGACAGTTTACAAAACACTATTGTAAGGAAGCCCAAGAAGTATGTGCATTATCAGAAGAGGGTTGCATTGGCTAGGGTTGCACTGACCTCTAGAGGCCAATTTAAGTAACACCAGCAATGGTGGGGGGAACATTTTTTTTTTTTCCAGAAAGATTTGATAGGTTTTGAATTTTAATATTTCCATTAACCTACAGTCCCAGGGCATTTTTACACTCTGAAAGAGATTGTCAGAGATCATGTGAATATTTTTCAATTTTTTCTCATCTCCGCAAATGACTTCTTCCATCCACCCACATATGCAGGCATAACTGTAGGGCATATTTAGCCTTTTGTGAATTTTTATGAATTTTAACCAGGGTTTCATGCATTATAGAAGATAGAGATGACTAGTATAAAATCTGTGTTTATGAAAGTGAAGTCGCTCAGTTGAATCCGACCCTTTGTGACCCCATGGACTATAGCCTATTAGCCTTCTCTGTCCATAGGATTTTCCAGGCAAGAGTGCTGGAGTGGATTGCCATTTCCTTCTCCAGGGAATCTTCCTGACCCAGGAATCGAACCCCGGTCTCTGGCATTGCAGGCAGACACTTTACCGTCTGAACCACCAGGGAAGCAGTCTATGCCAAATGGGTAGAAGGGCTGCAAGAGAGATGAGGATCCCTGAGAAACCACAGAATTATATGTACCTGCAGACTGACCGTTAGATGTAGGCCTAATGAATCCTAGTTGGAACTTTTTGAGTCTGAAATGAGTCAAAATTAAACGGTGGCTTAATCAAAATAAATGTATTGTTTCATTAACTGAAAAGTCACGGATTGGGGCCGTTGTCAGACTTTGGATACAGTCATCCAGTATCTTCCCTCTTGCTTTCTGTGCACTATTTCTCCATCTGGGCTGACCCCGATATCTCACTCCACAGGCTGAGTTCATCCAGACGTCAGGTACGAGGCA
The DNA here is from genome assembly GCA_006408675.1 of Madoqua kirkii. NCBI lineage: Eukaryota > Metazoa > Chordata > Mammalia > Artiodactyla > Bovidae > Madoqua > Madoqua kirkii. The sequence goes on from SJYC01018070.1 coordinate 4,513, forward strand.
AGCTTTGGAGAAGTGACACTGCTGCAATTTCAGGCTTAAATCATCCACAAATAGCAACTCCAGAGGTAAGAGTTTCTTTTCCTACCATGAGATTAGGAAACCCCAGGGACAGTTTCTGTTGGCAAGTTTGGGTTATATTCCCATGTGGGTGCCAGTCAGTGCTCAGGAAGCCTGATATTATTTTCAGTTCTGTTTCTCTATCAGAATATTCTTTTAAAAAATTATTGGAGTATAGTTGATTTACAATGATGTGTTAATTTTTGCTGTATGGCAAAGTGACTCAGTTACACATTCATGTATGTATATATATATATATATATATATATAGTCCATACACTTTTCCATTATGGTTTATCACAGGATACTGGATATAGTTCCTTGTGCTATATGGTAGGAACTTGTTTATCCATTCTATATGCAATAGTTTACATCTGCTAATCCCAAACTCCCAGTCCTTAACTCCCCCACGCTTCTTCCTCTTCGGCAACCGCAAGCTGATTTTCTGTATCTGTGACTATTTCTTTCATAGATATGCTCATCTATGTTGTATTTTAAATTCCACATATAAGTGATATCATATGGTATTTGTCTTTCTCTTTATTACACTTAATATGATGATTTCTAGGCCTGTGCATGTTGCTGTAAATTGGAGTGGGTCCTATTTATTCTTGCTTTCAATTCTGTTGCCTTGGGAGATTGATCTAAGGAAACATTATTACCATTTATGTCAGAGAATGCTGCCTATGTTCTCCTCTAGGAGTTTTACGGTGTCACGTCTTATATTTAAGTTGTTAAGCCATTTTGAGTTTATTTTTGTATGTGGTATGAGGGTATGCTCAAACTTCATTGATTTACATGAGAGTGTCCCAACTTTTCCAACATCACTTGCTGAAGAAACTTTCCTTTCTCATTGTGCATTCTTACCTCCTTTGTCAAAGATTAATTGTCCTTTGGTGTATGGGTTTATATCTAAGCTGTCTATTATGTTCCATTGATGCATGTGTCTGTTTTTCTGCCAATACCATGCTGTTTTGATTACTGTAGCTTTGTAGTATTGTCTGAGGTCTGGGAAGGTTATGTCTCCTGCTTTGTTCTTTTCCCTAAGGATTGCTTTGGCAATGTTGATCTTTTATGGTTCCATATAAATTTTGGGACTGTTCTAGTTCTATGAAAAATGTCCTTGGTAATTTAATAAATTTCACAGTAGATCTGTAGATTGCTTTGGGTAATATGGCCATTTTAACACAGTATTGACTGGAAATGTTTTATAGTTTGATATCTTCTGCTACTGAACATTATTGACCAGAGGCATATCACTGTGTTTTTATGGAGTGATACAATTAACAACACGTTTGAAGTTGTTAGAGCTTAAAATTGATCATGGTTCTTCATATAACTTATGATTATCATTATCAATCACATTTTGCTCATTAGGTTTTTGTTCCAACCTTGTGTATATTGTAAATGCAAGGGTATTACCATCAAATTTTCAAAAATGACACATTGAGAAATTTTGAGTGAAATAGAATTTTTTGGTAAATTTTATGCAGATACCTTTTATGATTGTCAGAGTGACATATATACTAGTGTCTCAGAAAATGATAGTTCTAGAGAATATTGTTCTGATTTAGACAATGTGAATATTAGAGCAACCAAAAGTGAAGAAACCTTAGTGATTGATTCTGACACACAAAGTGAAAATGGAACTCATGTTGCTGGAGAAGACTTTTTACAGGTGTGTCAGGTGTAACTCTTGAATGTAATAACCTGCACAGTGTAGCTGAAATAACAGAATTAATTTATGGCTGGCCAAAATAAAAATTGCTGGCCATAGGCATTAGTTTCTACAAGAATTCAATGGTTAAGAATGAATTTATAATATTAATTCTTCCAATCAAAGAGCATGGTATATATTTCCATTTCTTTGAATCATCTTCACTTTCCTTTATCAATATTTTATAGTTCTCAGGATATAAGTCTTTCATTTCTTCAGTCTGGTTTATTACTGAGGGGTTTTTCTGGCTGTGATTTTACAAAGGATTGTTTATTTGTATTATATTGCTGATATTTCATTATTTAGTGTAAAGAAATGCAACATAGTTTGTATGTTAATTGTGTTTCTGACACCTTGCTGAATTTATCACCTCTAGTAGTTTTGTGTTGGAGTCTTTATGGCTTTCTGTATATACTATCATGTCATTTGCATATAATGACAATTTTACCTCTTCCCTACCAATTTGAGTATCTTATATTTCTTTTTCTTTACTGATTACTATGGTTAGGACTTTCAACACTGTGTTAAAGAGAACTGTGAAAGTGAGCATCCTTGTCTTGTTCCAGACTTTAGCAGGGAAGACTTTTTCTTCCTTGAGTATTATATTGGCTGTGGATTTGTTATAAATAGCTTTTATTATGTTGAGATATTTTCCCTATGCACCCACTTTGGTAAGAGTTTTTATTATAAATGGATATTGAATTTGACTGAATGTTTTTTTCTGTAAGTTTGAGATGATCGTGCAGGTTTGTCTATTCTTTTGCTTACGTGGTGTATCACACTGATGGATTTGCACATATTGAACCATGTGACTGTGGGATAAATTCAACTTGATCATGGTATGTGATCTTTATATGTGTTGTTTGATTCAGTTAGCTATACTTTGTTGGGAATTTTTGCATCTACATTCATCAGATATTGGCTTATAATTTTCTTTTATGTAGTTATATGATGGCTTCATAGAATGTCTTTGGGAGTACTCCTTCTTCAGTCTTTTGGAAGAGGTTGAGAAGGATTGGTATAAGTTCTTCCTTGTGTTTGGTAGAATTCATCTGTGAAACATCTGGCCCTGGACTTTTGTTTGTAGGCAGTTTGTTAAAACTAGAGATTCATTTCACTTCTTGTAATCTGTTTGTTCAAGTTGTCTGTTTCTTCTTGATTCAGTTTTGGTTTCATATTTATAAAAAGTTGTCCATTTCTTCTAGATTGTTTAATTTGTTGACATATAGTAGTTCATGGTATCTTCTTGCAGTTTTTTTGTATTTCTATAATATCAGTTGTGATTTCTCCTCTTTCAATTTTATTTTGTTTATTTGGAATTGTCTCTTCTCTTTGTGAGCCTCGCCAGAGGTTTGCTAATTTTGTTTACCCAGATTTGGCTTTATTGTGTGTGTGTGTGTTTAACCTACTGTTTTAATCTCTATTTTATTGATTTTCTCTCTGACCTTTATTATCTTCTTCCTTCAGCTGACTTTTGGTTTTGTTTGTTCTTTTTAAATTATTTTAGGTGTTATGTTACCGTGTTTGACTTTTTTTCTTTCTTTCTTTTTTTTTTTTTAAAGAAGGCCTATATCACTATGAACTTCCCTCTAAGAACTGCCTTTGCTACATCCCATGGATTTTGTATGGATATGTCATTCGCCTCAAGGTATTTTTAAATTTCTTCTTCATTTTCATCATTGACCCATTGGTTTTCTCACAGCATATTGTTTACCCTCCATGTAATTGTTCTATTCTTGCTTATTTTCCTGTGGTCGTGTTCTAGTTTCATGCCACTGTGGTCAGAAAAGATGCTTGAAATAGCTCCTACATGCTTAGATTTGTTGAGGTTTGTTCTGTGGTTTAGTATGTGGTCAATCATAGAGAACAGTCGATGTACACTTGAAAAGAATGTGCATTCTGCTTTTTGGTAATGTGATGTTCTGAAAATATCAATTGAATCAAGTTGTTCTATTGTATCATCTAAGATCTCTATTGCCTTATTTTGTCTCGAAAATCTGTCCTTTGATGAGTGGAGTGTTAAAATCTCCTATGATTATTTTATTTCTATCAGTTTCTCCCTTTGTGTCTGCTCATATTTACTTTATGTATTTGGGTTCTCCTACATTGTTTTTGTCACTAAGTCATGTCTGACTCCTGTGACCCCATGGAGTGTAGCCTGCCAGACTCTTCTGTCCATAGGATGAGTGTAATACCTCTCCTTGTATTGATCCCTTTATTATTACATAATGTCCCTCTTTCGGGGCTTCTGTGATGGCCCAGATAGTAAAGAATCTGCCTGCAATGAGGGAGACCTGGATTTGATCCCTGAGTTGGGAAGACCCCCTGAAATAGGCCATGGCAACCCACTCCAGTATTCTCATCTGGAGAATCCAAGGACAGAGGAGCCTGGAAGGCTACAGTCCATGGGGTCGCAACAAGTTGGATACAACTGAGTGACTAAGCACACATTTTCCTTTTTTATCTGTCTTTATTAACTCTGTTTCAAGTCTATTTTGTCTGACGTGAGTATTGTGGCTCTCACTTTCTTGCCATTTCGTTAGCATGGAATATCTTTTTCCATCCCTTCACTTTCAATCTGTGTGTCTCCTTTGCCCTCAAGTGAATCTCTTTTAGGCAGCATATTGTAGGTCTTCCTTTTTTTACATCCAGTCTGCCGCTCTGTATTTTTTGATTGGAACATTTAGTCCATTGACTTTTAAGAGAATTTTTGATTGATATATATTTATTGCCATTTTAAACTTTGTTTTTTCATTGATTTTATATTTCCTCTTTGTCTTTTTTGTTCTTCCTTTTGTGGTTTAATGATTTCCTTTTATATTATGCTTATGTTCTCTTCTTTTTGGCTTTGGTGAATCTATTACAAGTTTTGGTTTGTGGTTACTTTGTTTTTCAAGTATATTAACCCTTTCATATATCTATTTGCTTTAGACTGTTCCCCTGTGGCTCAGCTGGGAAAGAATCCACCTGCAATGAGGGAGACCTGGGTTCAATCCCTGGATTGGGAAGATCCCCTGGAGAAAGGAAGGCCACCCACTCCAGTACTCTGGCCTGGAAGATTCCATGAACTGTATAGTCCATGGGGTCACAAAGAGTCAGACACAACTGAGCAACTTTCACTTTAGACTGTTAGTCACATAGGCTCAAACAATTTCTTGGGAAAAATAAATCTACATGTTCATCCTCTTCCACATTTTATGGTTTGGATATTCTCTCTTATATCTTCATGTCCATCCTTTTACTTTTCATTTTGGTTATTATTGCTTTTTCACAAATATTTTTATTTTTTTAAATGTGTATACTGGCTTATTTACTTTCCAATTGTGTTTTCCTTTTCCCTATAGATTCTTACTTATTTTCTATTTAGAGAAGACCATTTAAGAAGACCATATTTCTCTTAAGATAGGCTTAGTATTACTGCATTCTTTCAGTTTTTGTTTATCTGAAAACTTATTTCTCCTTCTATTATACATGATAGTCTTGCTGAGCAGACTAGGTAAGGTTGCAGATTTTTCCCTTTTCCAGCTTTGAATATATTGTGCTGCTCCCTTCTAGCTTGCAACATTTCTGTAGAGAAATGAGCTCATAACGTTATGGAGGTTCCCCTGTACTTAACTCTGTTTTTTCTTGCTGCTTTTAGAATCTTTTATTTAAATTTTGCCAGTTTTATTATAATATGTCTTGGTATGGGTCTCTTTGGTTTTGTCTTGTTTGGTCTTGTCTCTGTGCTTCATGTACTTGGATATCTGTTTTCTTTTTTAGGTGTGGGATGTTTTTAGGCATAATTTCTTCAGATATATTTTTGTTCTCCTTTTCTGTTTCTCCTCCTTCTGGGATACCTTTTATGTGTAGATTGGAATCCTTTATATTATCCCATAGGTCTGTTATATTGCTTTATTTTTATTTTTTTTCTTTTTGGCTTTTTGTTTACTGTTCTATTTCAGTGATTTCCATCATTCTATCTTCCAGATAACTTATTCTTTCTTCTGCATTATTCATTCTGCTATTCATTGCCTTTAGCTCAGCCTTTAACTCAACACATGAATTTTTGGCTCTTCCTTATAGTTTCTAGTTCCTTTTTACAATAATTTGCATTTCTATCAACAACTCTTCTTAATTCCTTCAGTTTTTCATTGTTTCCTTTTTGAACTCAGAGTCTATTAAACTGAAAGTGATACTCACTCAGTTGTGTCCGACTCTTTGCCACCCCATAGACTGTAGCCTGCCAGGCTCCTCTGTCCACGGAATTCTCCAGGCAAGGATACTGGAGTGGGTAGGCATTCCCTTCTCTAGGGGATCGTCCCAGGTCTCCTGCATTGCAGGTAGGTTCTTTACCATTGAGCCACCAGGGAAGTCATCAGACTGAAGAGGCTTGCTTCACTGTTTGTTCTTTGAGGGGAATTCTCTTGATCCTTTATTTGGGAGTGGTTCCTCTGCCTCTTCATTTATTTCTGTTTATCTTGCTCTAGGAGTTTAGGAGGAACAGTTATCCTCTACGGCTGTGAGGGCTATTTTTATGTGGCAGCATCCCAGTGTAGCCAGCCTGTGTGGCTTTAATATCTTTACATGCAAGGGCTGCTTTTAGTGTGCCTGCCTGCTGCCTCTTTTCTCAGTGTATGCTGGCCATTATTCCCTTGATAGGAGATTTGACTAGTCTTACAGTGACCAGACCCTGCAGTGGCTACTGTGAGGGACCTCTTCACTCTGTGGTTGTTAGCACCTTGTCAGGGGCCTGTTCTGTTCCCTAGTTGTTGGAGTAGAGGCCCCCAGATCTATTTCTGAGCTCTGAGTTGGGGTGTATGGTAGATGGAATTTAGCACTTCTACTGGAAGAGGAAGCACTGAGTATTCCCTCTGTGTGAAAACTGTTCACTGCTGATTGTGTTTTATTGTGTCGCCTGTCACTTGTTGTGCAGGCTCACAAAATACACTATTGTTGGCATTGCCCTTGGCCCCATCTCAATCTTGTATATCCCAGAAATTGGCCCTATCCCTCAGACATTGTTTTCACAAGACCCCAGCACAGAGCCCCTGAAGTCAGGTCCTGGAACTGCCATAGTCATGCACTTGGCCCTGCTGTGGGAGCTATGGAGGCAGCTCAGACCCTGGCCTGGCCCAGCCCCCACTTGTACATGCCCACAAAGCCCACAGCTGCTAACATCAGACACTTCCCAGTTGTGGGAACATCCACTGTCCACTCACATGTCCTGCAGGTGCCGAGTTTATGAAGCCAGTGGCAGAAGTTTAATCTGGCGCGTGCAGCTGCAGGCCGAGTTCATCTCTGCATCTCAAATCTTACAGCCCCTGGGGCTCAGCTGTGGTTTCAGTCCTGCCTCTGTGAGGGGACAACCCACTGATGTCTGTTCCTGGACCCTGCTGGAGTGGTGGCTGAGGCATGGGAGCCCGTGGAGGGGGGAAACTCAGAGGCAGTGTGGGGGAGTACACTGCTGGAGCCCATGGAGGCAGGGGCCAGCATGTGGAAAAAGAGGTAAAAGCAGCTCCACCCTTTCCTTCACACACCTCTCAACAATAGTACTTTGCTTCCGTGCTAGGTCTGGATTTCTGCAAATACACCCCCCATGCCCCACCCTCACCCCTCAACCCAAGTAGGGTTGTAGCCCTAATGCACTCTTGTCCCTTCAGGCTTCTCTGCACAGCCCAACAGCAGTCCTCTCCCTGGGGGTGTCCTCTGAACCCTGAGTTCCAGCCTGCCTGTGCCAGCAGATGTGGATCTCAGGCTGGAGCACGCGAGGTAGTGGTCCAAGTCACCTCTGCATGGTTTTCTCTTCTGCCTGTTGCAGATTGGTGGTTGAGCTCTCCTCGGAGGCTCTGAAGCTCTCTTTCTGTTCAGGAGGTTGATCTCTCTGCCAGCAAGGGGGTTTCCTGAGTGCAGGGACATTTCCTCCTTTTCAGCTTCCTTCCAGGGGTGTAGGTCCCACCCCACTTCCTGTTTTCTTCTTTGTTTTATCCTACCCAGTCACAAGGAGATCTTTCTTGTCCTTTCATAGGTTTGAGGTCATCTGGTGTTCAGTAGGTGTTCTGTGGGAATTATTCTATTTGTAGATGTATTTCTGATGTATGTGTGGGAGGAGGTAAGTTCTCCATCCTCTCTCTACCCTTTTGAATACCCACCCTATCAGAGTATTCTTCTAATTTACCTCATTTCCCTCACACTTCCCTCATTTCATTCTATTTACCTCATGTCCCTCAAGACTGAGGTCAACCAAATCTTCTGGCTAAGTCATACTTAAAAATGATATTTAATTATGTTGCTGCTCTGAAATAAGACTTGCATTTTCATGGAACTCTGCAAAGACTTCATGCAGATTTTGGGAATAAAGACACAGAGGCCACTTGAAATTAATGTGGCTCTATCAGGAAGAATGAGAAGCAAAAATCAAAGCAAAACCAAGCAAGAAATCTGAATGGGGTGAACAGTAGATATAGTCTTCTTGATAATCCAGAAATGGCAGGTATTTAACATACAAACCACCACTGCCCTTTGTCGGCCTTTGGCAGACATCTGTAATCAATCACACTGCTCTTTCTGCTAAGCCTCAGAATCTCTTCAAAAGAACCCTCTAGGAACTGACTTTTGACATGCAATGTAAGCTTATTTAGCATTACTGGCATAACTAAAATTCTCCATTCTTTACCATTCTCTTTTGTCTCCAACATTCAGAACCTTAGGGGCATCTTGAAAGTTCTGAAAATAATATGGGTTTAAATTTCCTAGAAGAGTCTGTGTGCTGGAGTCACAGGATACTGCTCTCGCTCTATCTTATTTAAAAGAATGAGGCAATCGACTAATGGAAAAGACTTGGGATGATGAGACAGAAAAGAAGCTTTGGTATGCTTTACTTCTTTTTATTTTTATTTTTTTTCTGAAAGCCATCCTTACAATGCTGCCTCTAAATACCCGCCAAATTCTTATTGATGTTAAGAAAGAAGCCCTCTACCCCTCACATAGCTTACCATCCACATTAACATCACTCTACTATTATACTTTCTTCATTAATGTAACTTTACTCTTTTGGAAAATGCTTGCCCAAGGAAATAAATATTACAAATAACTTTATCATGCATTCTGAAGATCCACCAACTCTTCCAGTAGGAAAAATGAGTAAATGAGTTCACATTCTAAGATCTTTTGAGCATGCCCCCTCAAAATTCCACTATACTGTGTCCACGAATTCCAAACTACTTTATCACGATTCTTACCCAGTCCTAACCAAACTCCCTGCATTGAAAGACATGGTTTTCAGTAGACTTAAAACATCATAAATGTTTTCAGCTTGCTCTCTTCCATTTGTGAGTATATGAAGACTCTTTGAAGGTAGTGTTCTCATGTTAGGAAGAAATAAACGTTGTCGTATCAAGTTCTTTGGGTGATATTTTAAAGAAACCACTGTATGACAATGTCTACAGTCCCTGAGCTATAAATTTAAGTTCAGGTGAATGCAACCAATGCTTACTGGACAGTTTTTATTAGTAAAATGCCTACACCTAGAAATTCAGTGGAAGGAGCTTAAAAGTAAGACACACCTGCTCTCTAAATCCTCCAGCTAGTCGAGATATACCAGGCATATGAATGCCATAATAAAAGTTCTCAGCAGGGTTGTTTAAAATATTTATTTATTTGGCTCCCTAGCTAGTCACCTGTGCAGGTCTTAGTTATGGCATGTGGGATCTAGTTCCCTGACCAGGGATCAAGCCCAGGCCCCCTGCATTGGGAGTGTGGAGTCTTAGCCTCTGGACCACCAGGGATGTTGCCATCAGCTGGTTTTTAGATAAAGAAGTAATTGCAACTAGAATCTCTCAGAGACTTCTTGGAGGTGGTTGTTTGAATTTTCACACGGAAACAAAGGAAATGCTATGATCAAATGGGAATGGAAGTGAGGGGAGAGCATTCTAGACTGAGGCTATAGGCGCCAAGGGCAAAGAGGTGAAAAGGTCAGAGTATGTCTCCAAAACTCAAGTAGACACATGGGATGGTATTAGAGACAGTCAGAAGGCTGGAAAGTTGGATGCAGATTAAGCACCATGGACTTGGAACACCAGAAAGGAGCTCTAGGTTTGATTCTGTGTGCAGTGAGCACTTAGGAGGTTTTTGAACTCACTATACTTCCTCTCTCTCCCCACCTCTCCGTCTATCTTCACCCTTCAGTCCCTTGTTCTCTCCCCTACTCCCACTTCCCACAGTGTCTCCTCTCTCCAATCCTTTCCTTTTCATTTAATTGGACCTCCTCTTGTCTCTCTCATCTCAGGGGCTCATATGCTCTTGTCTCTGTGATCTCCAGTATTTGTATTCTCTCATCTCCACAGCTTGCTCTTGTTCCAGCTTTTCCTCTTCATCTAACTCTCCAGCTCTCCTCCTGCTATTAGATATTTTATTCACTGTTGTCCCCCTGGCCCCTTGCTTCTTGCTTGAGCCCCTCGGTCTTGTCTCATGCCTCTTGCCCTCAGTCAGGCTCTCTCTCTCTCCCCTTCTATATTTGTGTCGTCTTTATTCTTTTTCACTGCAGCTAGTCTTCTCTGTGTGGCTAGGATAATGGAATCTTATTTCCTGACTAATGACCCAAAGGCAAGATCTCTCTTTATTTCCCCTGCAGCATCAGATTGAACAATCCCACAGAAAGGCTCTGATTGGCCAGCCTTGGTTTATGTATTGACCCCAGGATCCATTATGGTAGTCGGGAATGGCCACTGACAGTTGCAAAGCTTCTTTTCTGTGCTGGAACTGTGGCTAGTAGCCTGTCCAGAACCACAGAAACCAGCAAAGGTTGGGCTCCCCAAGGCATCAGCGCTGGACAGAATAGAAACAGCAGATGCCCACTTTGGGATTATTACATTTCCCGTTCACATGTGAGGAAACAGATGCCCAGGCTGTCAAATGAGTCTCTTGGTCACAACCATCCCAATCTGAACTGACTTCGGATCTGTTTCTTAATCTCTTCATGATGCCTCATTCTCTTACTAATTTCAAATGAAGTGTTTGCTGCAGTCTCTGTATTGCAAATATAGCCAGTGACTTTTGAATTCAAGCCAGTATTTGAATTAGGACAGTTGATCTGGTCTGTACCCCACCCTACTCTTTCTTCCACTTGTTTCCTTCCTCTCTGTCTCTTTTTTGTGTATTTCTAAGAAAACAGCTGAGGAGAGGTGAAGTGAAGTCACTCAATCATGTTCGACTGTTTGTGACCCCATGGGCTATAGCCTACCAGGCTCTTCCCTCCAGGGGATTCTCAAGGCAAGAGTATTGGAGTGGGTTGCCATTTCCTTCTCCAGGGGATCTTCCCAACTCAGGGATCGAACCTGGGTCTCCTGCATTCCAGGCAGATGCTTTAACCTGACCCAGTAACTAAATTCTTCAGTGTACATTTTCTTCTTTTGAAGAATAACATTCTAACATTTCCAAATGCTGAATACTTTAGTACTGAAGTATCCACATGCCAGAATGCCAGAGTCTAGCTGGGAAGCTCAGTGAGAGTTTCTCTGAAGATCAGATGAAAGAATAGCTCTCTTTGTTTTTATAAAACTAAAGAGTGATGCCCCAGGCTGTGCATCCTAATGTCTAGGTAAATAAGCAATACCATATTATCTTAATTCAGGATTAAAGCTTTAAGCAGACATGGCATGTGTCAAAACAGAAAACACCAGTTAACATCCAGGACATAGAGAAAAGTGCCTTTGGTAAACTATAATTTCTTTTTACATTAGGGAAGAGGTATGTTGCTCTTCTCCAATTTAATGTCTTTAATGGATTTCTTTCTAAATGTAAAAGTAATAATTACACATTTGAAAAAGTTTGTGAAAGTATAAAACAGTGAATTAAAAAGAAAAACACAAAGAGCTTGAGGGATCTTTCTAGGTCTTTTATTTTTTTTCTATTAATGTGTTTACATGGTTCAAAATGTCCATTCAGTTTAGTCGCCCAGTCGTGTCTCTTTGCAGCCCGATGGACTACAGCACACCAGGCTTCCCTGTCCATCACCAACTTCCAGAGCTTGCTCAAACTCATGGCCATCGAGACAGTGATGCCACCCAACCATCTCATCCTCTGTCAGTCCCTTCTCCTCCTGCCTTCAATCTTTCCCAGCATCAGGGTCTTTTCCCAGGAGTCAGTTCTTCACATCAGGTGGCCAAAGTACTGGAGCTTCAGCTTCAGTACCAGTCCTTTCATTAAATATTCAGAGTTTTTTTCATTTAGGATTTACTGGTTTGATCTCCTTGCTCTCTAAGGGACTCTCAAGAATCTTCTACAACACCACAGTTTGAAAGCATCAATTCTTCAGCGCTTAGCCTTCTTAATGGTCGAACTCTCACATCCACACATGACTACTGAAAAATCATAGCTTTGATTAGCAAATCTTTGTCGGCAAAGTAATGTCTCTGCTTTTTTAATATGCTGTCTAAGTTGGTCATAGCTTTTTTCCCAAGGAGCAAGCATCTTTTAATTTCCTGGCTGCAGTCACCATCTGCAGTAGTGATTTTGGAGTTCAAGAAGATAAAGTCTCTCACTGTTTCCATTGTTTCTCCATCTATTTGCCATGAAGTGAGGGAACCAGATGGCATGATCTTCATTTTTTGAATGCTGAGTTTTAAGCCAGCTTTTTCACTCTCCTCTTTCACTTTCATCAAGAGGCTCTTTAGTTCCTCTTCACTTTCTGCCATAAGGGTGTTGTTATTAGCATATCTGAAGTTACAGGTATTTCTCCTGGCCATCTTGATTCCAGTTTGTGCTTCATCTAGCCCAGCATTACACATAATGTATTCTGCATATAAGTTAAATAAGCAGGGTGACAATATACAACCCTGACAGACTCCTTTCCAAATTTGGAACCAGGTGGTGTTTCATGTCTGGTTCTAACTGATGCTTCTTGACCTGCATACAGGTTTCTCAGGAGGCAGCTAAGGTGGTCTGGAATTCCTATCTCTTTAAGAATTTTCTACAGTTTGTTGTGATCCACATAGTCAAAGGCTTTGGCATAGTCAATAAAGCAGAAGTAGGTGTTTCTCTGGTATTCTCTTGTTTTTTCTTATGATCCAACATAAATACATGAAAGTTCTCAGTTCATGTACTGTTGAAGCCTCGCTGCTTCAAAAAGTGCTTGTGCTTTACTTTCGCATCATGTTTTTCATCTAATTTTACATAGACATTTGTAAAGTTGCTACTGTTTCAGGTCATTCACATTCTTAGAAAACATGTTTTTTAGTTGTCATATAGAATATTGTAAGGTATTTGTACCATGATAATATATTATTTTCCTGATGCTGAATCTTGATATGGTTTCTAGCTTCTCTCAATGATAGGCTGCCACTGACAAGCTCTCATTTTAGAACTAAATATGGTGCATTTTCTCTGTGAGTTACTGTTCATTTCCTACTTCCATGTTAGGCTTGTATAGTAGGCATAGAGTCTTGAGTACAGTTTTATAAGAAATAGTTTAAAGAAGGTGTTTATTACACTGTAATTCCAGTTCTATGGCCATGTTCCTCTGATGCTGACAAAAATCAGGAACTTGAAAATTAACACATTGCTGACAGAGTCACTTTGTTGCAGACTTTGCTGTAAAGGTCAGAGGCTTATGCAAACATAACCATCCAGATTTATCACACCTTATATTTTAATATATTGCTTTAGATATTTTGTTTTTGCTTTTTGTTTTTGTTTAAGAAACTCGAACATATGAATACAGTTCAAACTCACTTTCACCCCCTCTCTGCCCTGACAGAATTAAACACAATCCTAAAGTTGGTGAGACTCCTTCCTATCCAATTATCCATATTTTTCTCCTTTTAGAAAACATATGCAGGTATTAAAAATGGAAAATAATATTCTTTAGTGTACTTAATTTTTTTTCACTATAACCAACTTGTATTTATCATCCTTATTTTTTTGCTCAATTGTTGTTTTGGAATGTTGGACTTATCATTTTAACTGCTGTGTGATATTCTCATTGTGTAAAAATACTGCGGTTTGTGTACTCATTGATTTCTTGACAGATTTTTCTGCTCTCTGTTTCCCTACTAAGCATGGCAAACCCATGCTTAATAACTGTCTTCATGCGTGTCTTATTTTGGTGGGTGCTGTTTTCTTTTGGGTGTGTACCTCACAGTGGATTTGCCATGTTAAAGGGCAGGCACGTTTACAGCCTTATGATCTTCACTGCCAGCTTGCTCCCGGAGGTGATTATATCATATGCCTTCCTACTGCCTGTGTGTGAGAACTCATCCTTGTTCACTGCTGTTACCGTAAGATTTCCTGCTTTCAGCCAATCTGAGAAGCATGCGATGCTCTGTATTTGCGTTTCCTGTGTTACTGGTGCAGTGGAGCGTCTTGTCCTCTATGTACTGGTCTTTAGAAGGCTCTTCTTCACTGCGTTTCCTTTGCTTGCCCCCTGTTTACTTTCTGTTGGGTTGTCTTTTACCTTTTATGAGTTCACATATTCTTGATGCCAGTTGAGTTAAATGCTTTTCAAATATCTCTTTTCAGTCTGTGACTTGTACTTTTACCTTATCGAATTATTTGTTGTATAGAAGTTTTAGTTTTTAAACAAATCAAATTTGTAAGGTTTTTGTTGTTGTTGTTGTTGTTACCATTACCTAAGAAGTCCTTTCTGCCCTGTTGAAAGAAAACCATATTCTGATAGGTTCTGCTAAAAGTTTTAAGGTTTGCTGCTCCCGTTTAGATTTTCATCCATTTAAAATATATTTCAGGAAATATTCTGTGGTATAAATACAATTTGATTCTATTTTTCCATATGGAAAGATGAAATACACCATCTCTTCCACCAGTTTGCAATGCCACCTCTGTCACTGTCCAATTTTTCATTTAAGTATGCATTTGCTCCTGGGTTCTCTAGTCTGTTCCTCTGGTCTGTTTGCCTGTATCTGGTTCAACACAGCATGATTTTAATCATTATAGTTTCATAGTAAATTTCTCTGCTAGAGTGAGTTCTTTTGACTAATTATTCTTCAAAATTGTTGTAGATATTTTTGGCCCATTAATCTTCTATAGATTTTACAATCACCTTATCAAGTTGCATGAGAAACTCTAGGATTTTTATCAAAATTGCATTGAAAATTAATATATTAGTTTGCGAAAAATAGACTTTTTAATGATAGTGAATCTACCCATGTACTAAGAGGGAATATCTTTCCATTTATTAAAAATTCCTATATTCTATAAAACATTTGGTAATTTTCTTCAGATAGAATTATATAGTTTTGGTGAGATTTATATTTAAGTACTTCACAGATCTTGTTACTAGGCTAAATGGGGTAGTTCACCCTGTTATATTTTCTAATTGTCTTTTGCTAATATATTGAACATTTTTCATTTTTGTTTTGTAATCGTGTATCCAGGAAATGTGCTGATCTCTCTTATTGACTTTATCACAAAGTTATGTTTAAATTAGTTTTCTGAGTCTATCAGATAACCAAATGGTCTCTGTCTTTCCTCTGTCTTTTCCAGATAGCATGGTAAGTTACATTAATTCTTTTTAAATGTTAAAACATTTTTGTATAACCAGAATTAAGTCCATCTGATCCTGATATTTGCCTTTTCATTTAATGAATAGAATCAACTTGCATTTTTAAATTGTGGTATGCAATGTAAAATTCATTTAAACCATTTTAAAATGTACAAGTTACTGAGGAAAACACCAGTCTGTTTTCCCTAGTGGCTGCACCATTTTACCTTTCCTTTGAGCTACGTATGAGGGTACCAGTATCTTTACAACTTTACTCACATCTCTTGTTTTCTATTTCTTTGAGCATAGTTATTCTAGTGGATGTGACATAATATTTTGTGGTGGTTTTATTTTGCATATTCTTAATGACCATGATGTTGAGCATCTTCTTATGTGCTTATTGGGAATTTTATTGTTTCCCTGGACAAATGTCTATTCAAGTATTTGCTCCTTTTTAAATAAGGCTGGTGGTCTGTTGTTCTTGAGCTCTAGGTTTTCTTTATGTCTTCTGGATACTAGGCCCTTATCAGTTATGCAGTTATTTTTTCCTGTTCTTTGGGTTGTCTTACCACTTTCTTGATAGTGAGTTTTAAATATATGTTTTTAACTTCAATGAAGCTTAATTTATCTGCTTTTTTGGTTGTTGTTGCTTATGCTTCTGGTGGCATAGAATTGGAAACATTTTGTTAAGAATTTTTCATGTATCATCATGAAAGAGATTGGTCTGTAACTATTTTTCTTGTAAAGTCCTTGTTACACTTTAGAAATAGGTTGTTCTGGACCTACACACAAAATGTGAGAGTACCTTTCTACCATTAACATTTTCTAGACACTTTTGCAAAATATTGCGGTTAGTTATTGCTTTGATGTTTAGAAGAATTCACTAGTGGAAAACTCTGGGCCTTGAGAATTCTTAGGAAGTTTCAAATAATGAATTCAACCTCTTTAAGATATTTAATTTCTCAGAATTTTATTTCTTTTTGTCAGCTTTGGTAAATTACATTTTTGAGGAATATTCCATTTCAGTAAGATAGTCAAATTTATTGGTATAAAGTCATTTATAATACCCTCTTGTGAACTTTCTCATGCCTGGAGACTCTGTAATAATAACCTATTTCTCTTTAAAGATTGTTAATTTGTGTTTTCTCTCTTCCTTAATGGATTTTGTAAGAGGTTATCAATTTATTAATCTTTTCAGAGAAAAAACTTTTCTGATTTTTTCTGTGTATGTTTGTATCTACTTTTTTGATTTCTATTTCTATATTTCTTTCTTAAGTTTGATTTGCTTTTCTTATTCTAACTTCTGAAGGTAGATTTCTTGTTTTCTATTACATACCATTAAATTTCCATATAAACACTATTTTACCTATAGCCAACCACCCTCAAACTTTTTTAAACCATAATTTTATTGAGAGATAAATCACAAAGCACAAGATTCACACTTTTGAAGTGAACAGTTTTGTAGCTTTTAGTACATTCACAGAGTTGTGCAATCATCACCACCATCTAATTCCATAATATTTTAATTCCCTCAAAAAGAAACCCCATGTACATCAGCGATCTCTCTTCTTTCTCCATTTCACTGACCTCTATCAACCATGGACTAACTTCTGCTTTTATAGATTTGCCTATTTTAGACATCTCATATAAATGGAATCATGTGATTTTGGGCCTTTAGTGTCTTGCTTCTTTCATTTATCATAATGTTTTCCTCATTCATATATGCTGTAACTTGTATCAGTAATTTATTCTGTTTTATTGTCATATAATATTCCATTATAGAATACATACTATATATGTTAAGAAGCTACCAAAGTGTCAATACTTTCCAGTGCCATCCCACCAGCAATTTCCCCACGTCATTACAAATACTTGTGTATTTATTAAAGCCATTCTATTAGGTGTGACAAGGTGTCTCATGTAGGTTTTAGTGTACATTTCCCCAATGACTAATGAACTGAACATCTTTTCTGGTGCTTACTATTCATTTTTATAACCTGTTTGGAGAAATGTTTATTTGAATCCTTTAGCCATTTTATAATTGAATCAACTATTCTCTGAGCCTTTTTTTAAATTTTCTTACCTTTTAAAATCCTCCTATGGTAACTTTTATTCTATGAGTTCATCATTTGGTAGCTTTTCTAGAGGTCTTCTGGAGGGTTTTTGATCATCCTATATGTGTGTGTATATACATCCAATACAGTGTGTGTGCAAATTAATTTTTTTCCTGCTCTATATCTAATGATTTAACTGAATATACCATTTTATCTTGATAATCACGTCCCTTGAGTTCAAGTTTCCCTTGAACTTTAAATGATACAAGCTGGTGGTAATTTATTTATTGTTATCTCCTTGTGGGTAATAACACTTTTCCCTTTCTCAGATAGCCTTTAAGATTTTCTCTTTATACATAATTTTTGCACTATTATTTAAATATGTCTATTTATAAATTTATTTTTATTTATCTTGTGCAGTACCCTGTATGTTAAAATTGATAACTTTTGCTTATCTTTTTTTTCTAGAAAATCTTTAGTATATCTTTTTAAATATTCCTTCTCCAACACATCTTCTATTTTTCTGACATTTTAATTAGACATATACTGGTACCTCTGTAACTAATCTCCATCTCTCTTAATACTTTAAGAGTTATTCCTTTTCATGCTGCAGTCTATTTAATATAATGTTCAATTTACTAATTCCTTTTTTGACAGAGTTTATCTTTTACAGTAACTGTTTATTTCAGTCAGTGACTACTTTTTATTTCCAAAAGTTCTACCTGATACTTCATATCTGTTTTCCCATTTTAAAGATGTTTTGGAGATTAACTACTTGAACATCTTTTCTAGATGATTCTATAGTGTTAGTTCATCTGGATTGAGTTTTTTAAGCTGTTGCCATATTGCTTGCCCATTTAGTACTGTGTGCATGTGCTAAGTTTCTTCAGTAGCTTCCGAACCCACATCTCTTATGTCTCCTGCATTGGAAGGTGGGTTTTTCACCACTAGTGCTACCTGAGTAGCCAGGTTCACTTATATATTTTGGATTTCCCACCACTCCCCTTAGCTTCAGATTTATGTTTTGATGGCTTTCTTTGACTGAAAATTTTATTTTTAAAATCTAAGTTGTCTAAAGCCTGCAAGAGTCCTGAATATAGAAAAACTAAGTTTTACATTACTTTCCAAGTCTTCTCCCCCAGAGCAACATCAGGGGAACTTTGGACACTTCCAGATGCTTGTAATGAGGCTTTATCTATTCTCTTTGTTCTGTAGGTAGGAAGTTGCTCATTACCTGTTGTGCAGGCAGTGGTCAACTGTAAGCACTTTCCCTTCCTCGTGCATCTTACCTCCCTTAATTTTAAGCAGTGAAGATATTGCCCACAGACAACCTCCGTTCCTCGGCATTAAGAACTCAAAAGCTTTAGTCTCACAGTCTTTGAATTTTTATCAGTTTCTGCTTTATATTATGCTTATCTTCTTTTTAGAGACCATCTTACCACTTGAAAAGTATTTAGAATCAAGTGTGGGCATTAAAATATAAGCTCATTACATCATCTTGTGCCAGGGCCCAGCGTGAGGAATCCCACCCGTGACAAGGTCATGAGGAAGGAAGCCTGACGAAACAGAAGGATGTGATCAGGTTTCGGGGTTCCCCCTGGAATTTCCTGAGCGTCCACCCCCCAAGACCAGAGTCTGCCTGCTTTACTGTGTTATGCTTTCCAGCTACTCTTCTGTCATTAACAGGGGGCTGTTTCCCCACCACTTTTTTCTGGAAAAAAATTAGAGCTTTTAGATAATAAGTCTCCTGGGCATAATACAAGTGTTTAAATCCAAAACCCCCTCTGATGGCTTTCTAGCCTGCCTGCAGGACTCATACAGCTGCACATATGATTGCTTGCGGCCTCCTGACTGTGGGAGGCACAGGAAGCTTAAAACATCCTAGGCATGTAGGGGCTTCTGAGGAGTCAAAATCATTAGAATAGGACTGATTAAAGGTTTCGTTTGTTGAGCCAATACTTGCTGCCAAATTTTTATATCTTTTATTTGAAGAGATAGTTGGTATATAGAAAAACAGGTAGTAGACCTGGTATTAGCAATATTAGATCTTTGAGTTAAGTACTTTCTTTGTTATAACCTACTGCACCTTTGTTCTACAGGAATGTCACCTTATTTAGTACTTTGAGGGTGATGCAGAGTAAAGAAACAACACTTCTAGGGAAAAGGAGTCTTCTGGACAATTATCCAGGAAGAGAGCCATAAAAATGTTAACAAGCCTCTTGGCCAGAAGATAATGTAAACCACCTGAGACCTTTTATATAAGGGAGGGTATGCAAAAAGAAAGCCTTGTCTCAGTGAGGGTCAGGACTACTGCCCCAGCATAACTCTGCATATTCCATTATGTACAACTTGGGGTATATAAGCTGATTTTGAAAAATAGTTTTTGGAGTCTTGCACCGATGCTGGGCTTCCCCATGTAGTTCTTTTCTCCCCTTTTTTGGCTGAATTCCCTTGGAACGTCGAGGCTCACCATGTCTACTTACTTGTCCCAGCTTCTCAGATCCGTAAGAAAGAGAGCCCAAGGCGGGGCACTCTCGATATGCAAATTGGCGCCAGTGGCCCAACGTAGAAGGTGCAAGTTCCTTTATTGGCTTTCCATGTAATCAAGTTATTCAGCCTCTTTTCTCTGCCTAAATTTTCTACTATACTATTTCTTCCTGATCTAATCTTATATTAATAAATAAATAAGTCTTTCCTTGCCAACACCGTCCCTGCTTCGAATTC
>SJYC01018071.1:0-10298 GCA_006408675.1 Madoqua kirkii
ATTGTTAATTTGTGTTTTCTCTCTTCCTTAATGGATTTTGTAAGAGGTTATCAATTTATTAATCTTTTCAGAGAAAAAACTTTTCTGATTTTTTCTGTGTATGTTTGTATCTACTTTTTTGATTTCTATTTCTATATTTCTTTCTTAAGTTTGATTTGCTTTTCTTATTCTAACTTCTGAAGGTAGATTTCTTGTTTTCTATTACATACCATTAAATTTCCATATAAACACTATTTTACCTATAGCCAACCACCCTCAAACTTTTTTAAACCATAATTTTATTGAGAGATAAATCACAAAGCACAAGATTCACACTTTTGAAGTGAACAGTTTTGTAGCTTTTAGTACATTCACAGAGTTGTGCAATCATCACCACCATCTAATTCCATAATATTTTAATTCCCTCAAAAAGAAACCCCATGTACATCAGCGATCTCTCTTCTTTCTCCATTTCACTGACCTCTATCAACCATGGACTAACTTCTGCTTTTATAGATTTGCCTATTTTAGACATCTCATATAAATGGAATCATGTGATTTTGGGCCTTTAGTGTCTTGCTTCTTTCATTTATCATAATGTTTTCCTCATTCATATATGCTGTAACTTGTATCAGTAATTTATTCTGTTTTATTGTCATATAATATTCCATTATAGAATACATACTATATATGTTAAGAAGCTACCAAAGTGTCAATACTTTCCAGTGCCATCCCACCAGCAATTTCCCCACGTCATTACAAATACTTGTGTATTTATTAAAGCCATTCTATTAGGTGTGACAAGGTGTCTCATGTAGGTTTTAGTGTACATTTCCCCAATGACTAATGAACTGAACATCTTTTCTGGTGCTTACTATTCATTTTTATAACCTGTTTGGAGAAATGTTTATTTGAATCCTTTAGCCATTTTATAATTGAATCAACTATTCTCTGAGCCTTTTTTTAAATTTTCTTACCTTTTAAAATCCTCCTATGGTAACTTTTATTCTATGAGTTCATCATTTGGTAGCTTTTCTAGAGGTCTTCTGGAGGGTTTTTGATCATCCTATATGTGTGTGTATATACATCCAATACAGTGTGTGTGCAAATTAATTTTTTTCCTGCTCTATATCTAATGATTTAACTGAATATACCATTTTATCTTGATAATTACGTCCCTTGAGTTCAAGTTTCCCTTGAACTTTAAATGATACAAGCTGGTGGTAATTTATTTATTGTTATCTCCTTGTGGGTAATAACACTTTTCCCTTTCTCAGATAGCCTTTAAGATTTTCTCTTTATACATAATTTTTGCACTATTATTTAAATATGTCTATTTATAAATTTATTTTTATTTATCTTGTGCAGTACCCTGTATGTTAAAATTGATAACTTTTGCTTATCTTTTTTTTCTAGAAAATCTTTAGTATATCTTTTTAAATATTCCTTCTCCAACACATCTTCTATTTTTCTGACATTTTAATTAGACATATACTGGTACCTCTGTAACTAATCTCCATCTCTCTTAATACTTTAAGAGTTATTCCTTTTCATGCTGCAGTCTATTTAATACTAATGTTCAATTTACTAATTCCTTTTTTGACAGAGTTTATCTTTTACAGTAACTGTTTATTTCAGTCAGTGACTACTTTTTATTTCCAAAAGTTCTACCTGATACTTCATATCTGTTTTCCCATTTTAAAGATGTTTTGGAGATTAACTACTTGAACATCTTTTCTAGATGATTCTATAGTGTTAGTTCATCTGGATTGAGTTTTTTAAGCTGTTGCCATATTGCTTGCCCATTTAGTACTGTGTGCATGTGCTAAGTTTCTTCAGTAGCTTCCGAACCCACATCTCTTATGTCTCCTGCATTGGAAGGTGGGTTTTTCACCACTAGTGCTACCTGAGTAGCCAGGTTCACTTATATATTTTGGATTTCCCACCACTCCCCTTAGCTTCAGATTTATGTTTTGATGGCTTTCTTTGACTGAAAATTTTATTTTTAAAATCTAAGTTGTCTAAAGCCTGCAAGAGTCCTGAATATAGAAAAACTAAGTTTTACATTACTTTCCAAGTCTTCTCCCCCAGAGCAACATCAGGGGAACTTTGGACACTTCCAGATGCTTGTAATGAGGCTTTATCTATTCTCTTTGTTCTGTAGGTAGGAAGTTGCTCATTACCTGTTGTGCAGGCAGTGGTCAACTGTAAGCACTTTCCCTTCCTCGTGCATCTTACCTCCCTTAATTTTAAGCAGTGAAGATATTGCCCACAGACAACCTCCGTTCCTCGGCATTAAGAACTCAAAAGCTTTAGTCTCACAGTCTTTGAATTTTTATCAGTTTCTGCTTTATATTATGCTTATCTTCTTTTTAGAGACCATCTTACCACTTGAAAAGTATTTAGAATCAAGTGTGGGCATTAAAATATAAGCTCATTACATCATCTTGTGCCAGGGGCCAGCGTGAGGAATCCCACCCGTGACAAGGTCATGAGGAAGGAAGCCTGACGAAACAGAAGGATGTGATCAGGTTTCGGGGTTCCCCCTGGAATTTCCTGAGCGTCCACCCCCCAAGACCAGAGTCTGCCTGCTTTACTGTGTTATGCTTTCCAGCTACTCTTCTGTCATTAACAGGGGGCTGTTTCCCCACCACTTTTTTCTGGAAAAAAATTAGAGCTTTTAGATAATAAGTCTCCTGGGCATAATACAAGTGTTTAAATCCAAAACCCCCTCTGATGGCTTTCTAGCCTGCCTGCAGGACTCATACAGCTGCACATATGATTGCTTGCGGCCTCCTGACTGTGGGAGGCACAGGAAGCTTAAAACATCCTAGGCATGTAGGGGCTTCTGAGGAGTCAAAATCATTAGAATAGGACTGATTAAAGGTTTCATTTGTTGAGCCAATACTTGCTGCCAAATTTTTATATCTTTTATTTGAAGAGATAGTTGGTATATAGAAAAACAGGTAGTAGACCTGGTATTAGCAATATTAGATCTTTGAGTTAAGTACTTTCTTTGTTATAACCTACTGCACCTTTGTTCTACAGGAATGTCACCTTATTTAGTACTTTGAGGGTGATGCAGAGTAAAGAAACAACACTTCTAGGGAAAAGGAGTCTTCTGGACAATTATCCAGGAAGAGAGCCATAAAAATGTTAACAAGCCTCTTGGCCAGAAGATAATGTAAACCACCTGAGACCTTTTATATAAGGGAGGGTATGCAAAAAGAAAGCCTTGTCTCAGTGAGGGTCAGGACTACTGCCCCAGCATAACTCTGCATATTCCATTATGTACAACTTGGGGTATATAAGCTGATTTTGAAAAATAGTTTTTGGAGTCTTGCACCGATGCTGGGCTTCCCCATGTAGTTCTTTTCTCCCCTTTTTTGGCTGAATTCCCTTGGAACGTCGAGGCTCACCATGTCTACTTACTTGTCCCAGCTTCTCAGATCCGTAAGAAAGAGAGCCCAAGGCGGGGCACTCTCGATATGCAAATTGGCACCAGTGGCCCAACGTAGAAGGTGCAAGTTCCTTTATTGGCTTTCCATGTAATCAAGTTATTCAGCCTCTTTTCTCTGCCTAAATTTTCTACTATACTATTTCTTCCTGATCTAATCTTATATTAATAAATAAATAAGTCTTTCCTTGCCAACACCGTCCCTGCTTCGAATTCCCTGGATCCACCAGGGCTGGACCCCAGCAATCTTGATTGGATGTGGAAGCATAGGAATCTTTGCTGAAGTGGGGGACTCTGGTCCCTGGATTCCAGCCTCCAATCTCTGGTATGGCATACCATATTTCTGGAAATTTTGGTCCCTCCCTGGCATGGTGTGGTGCAAATTGTCTGCTACTACTGACCTCTGTCTCCTTCTTATTAGTCTCACAGGTTTTCTGTACTCACCCTGCTTGTTAGCCTCAAAGGCATCCCCTTGTACCCTTTGTTTTTTATTACAAAGCTTGAAGGTCAATCAAGGAAGCCATTCTTAGTAGCTAAAAATAAAAAGCATTCTTTCCTGGAGGGAAGGATACTATTCAGAATCTTCCAGCAGGTAAAAAGGTAAAAGACAGCAATTATGTTCCATGGGTCTCATTCACAGAAGAAACTGAAGAAGAGCAAAGTATTTTAATGTTCAGTCTTTTTAAGTAATGAAATTAATTCCCTGCTTCACTTTTCTAAGAACTTCTCTTTCCTCTGCTGAGGCGCCCTTCTCTTAGTTCTTTGTTTGCCTAACTTCTTATCAAATCTCAGCTCAGATGTCACCATCCTCAGTGAAGAGTTTAATTCTATTACTATATTATGTAACAGGAATCGATTGTAAAATATCTGGAAATTATCTATATTGTATATTTTTGCATTGCCCATTCCCCCTAGACCATAAACTCCATGATGATGGAGGCATGTCTGCCTTGTTTATTTTAATCCTCAAATACCCCAAAGCATGGCCAGCACTCAACATATGTTCTTTAAATACTTGGTCGATGAATGGGTGGGCTGATCCTGTTCCATTCAGAACTGGTCACAGTTGAGAAATAGTATACAGAGCACTATGTGAAATTACCCGATGGGAGGGCTAGTGGAGATAATTCAGTGGACACCTTCAGTGGACACCTTGACACCTTTACAGGCTCAAGGCTTATTACAGTCACAAATAACTAACTTCCTTTCCTTCCAGAGAGGAAACAAATTTGATTTGCCACATTTTGAAGGAGCAGTGGCACTTGGGTCTGGAACCCCCTTTATGTGGTTGGTGCTCAGTAAATAGAAATGTACTGAAGAAACTCTAGATCTTCCTCTGCTGGGCATATACACTGGATAGTCAATAAGTCTCCATTTGTGCCCTAATTTATAAAGTTATTGTGCCAGTTAAGGGGGGTAATTTAAAAGGATTATTTGGCAATTCATATGAAGATCCTATTTGGCAGAGGCAGGAAAGGCATAAGAGAAAGGTCACTGCCTTTTTGCCAACTGTGCTCATTGTATAAACGAAGAAAGATTGATGGATATCCAAAACAAAACAAGACCTAAAGGAAGACTCAAAGAAAGGGAGAAAGTAGGAGGCAAGGATGGTGATATAAACTTACCATCCTGGTAAAAGAGTTGGTTGTGGGTACCTTTCTGTTTCTCTGTGGAAATGTTTTTATAACTATCAGAATCTTGATGGATCTGTCAGAGGAATGAAATCAGTAATGCAAATTTTGAAATATATGTCAGAGATCTTTCTTAGATACTGTGAAATCACTAAGTGTTCATCAAAATGGAATATAAAGATGGAGTTATGAGCCCTCTGGCTTAATTTATCCATTATTTATTGGTGGAGTTCATGTTTCCTGAGGTCATGTGGATGTCATGGGCCAGGCTGGATGCCTGAGCCACATGGGGTTCTAGAAGGAAACTAGACAGGTAATTGGCTGACGTGTAGCCATCATCACAGTCTTAGAGTATGGACACAGAACTGCATGGAGTCAGAATGGAGAAATCGTCACTGGTAAGCTGGTTGATTTGACCACTAGGAGGTCAGTGGTGACCTTTTTAAAGATCAGTATAATTAGACCTAAAGACAAAAATTGGTGGTGTTCAGTCACTAGGTCATGTCTGACTCTTAGTGACCCCATGGACTGCAGCACATCAGGCTTCCCTGTCCTTCACCATCTCCCAGAGTTTGTTCAAACTCATGTCCATTGAGTCAGTGATACCATCCAACCATCTCATCCTCTTTTGTCCCCTTCTCCTCCTGCCTTTGATCTTTCCCAACATGGTAGTCTTTTCCAATGAGTCAGCTCTTGCATAAGGTAGCCAAAGTACTAGAGCTTTACCTTCAGCATCAGTCCTTCCAGTGAATATTCAGGATTGAATTCATTTAGAATTGACTGGTTTGGTATCCTTGCTGTCCAAAGGACTCTCAAGAGTCTTTTCCAGCACTACGGTTCAAAAGCATCAGTTCTTCGACACTCAGCCTTCTTTATATTCCAACTCTCACATCCCTACATGACTACTGGAAAAACATGTTAATACACTGTCTAGTTTTGTCATAGCTTTTCTTCCAAGAAGGAAATGTCTTTTAATCTCATGGCTGCAGTTTGTGTACTCATTGACCAATGCATTCTCTCGGCAAAACTCTGTTAACCTTTGCCCTTCTTCATTTTGTACTTAAGGTCAAACTTGCCTGTTACTCCAGATATCTATTGACTTCCTACTTTTCATTCCAATCCCCTATGACAAAAAGGACATCCTTTTTTGGTGTTAGTTTTAAAAGGTCTTGTGTTCAACTTCGGCTTCTTTGGCATTAGTGGTTGGGGCATAGACTTGGATTACTGTGATGCTGAATGGTTGGTCTTAGAAATGAACCAAGATCATTCTGTCATTTTTGAGATTGTACGCAAGTACTGCATTTCAGACTCTTTTGTTGACTATGAAGGCTGCTCCATTTCTTCTAAGGGATTCTTGTCCACAGTCATAGATATAATGGTCGTGGGAAATAAATTCATTTGCATCCATTTTAGTTCACTGATTCCTAAAATGTCAGTATTCATTCTTGCCATCTCCTGCTTGACCACATCCAGTTTACCTTAATCCATGGACCTAACATTCCAGGATCCTATGCAATATTGTTCTTTATAGCATTGGACTACTTTCATACATCCACAACTGAGCATTGTTTCTACTCTGGCCCAACCTCTTAATTCTTTCAGGAGCTATTTCTCTGCTCTTCCTCAGTAGCATATTGAACACTTACTAACCTGGGGGACTTATCTTCTGGTGTCATGTCTTTTTGCCTTTTCATATTGTTCTTGGGGTTCTCGAGGCAACAGTATTGAAGTGGTTTGCATTGCCTTCTCCAGTGGACCTAGTTTTGTCAGGATGCTCCACCATAACCCATCTGTCTCAGGTGGTCCTATGTGGCATGGCTCATAGCTTCATTGAGTTACACAAGGCTGTAATCCATGTCATCATTTTGGTTATCTGTCTGTGATTGTCATTTTCATTCTAAAGGCCATTAGACTGTAGTTCTTGCTTCTTCTGTCTGTCCTCTGATGATTGAGGATGAGGCTTGTGCAAGCTTCCTGATGGGGGGTACTGGTTATGGGGCAATCTGGGTCTTGCTCTTGTGGGCAGAGTCATGCTCAGCAAATCTTTAATCAAATTTTCTGCTGATGAATGGGGCTGTGCTCTCTCTTAGTTGTTTGGCCTGAGGCAACCCAGTCCTAGAGTCTACAGGCTCTATGATAGGGCCAAAGGCAACCTCCACAAGGACTATGCCAACGTGTGCCTCCCAGGACTGCTGCTGCCAGTATGCCTGTCCCTGAAGCAGGCCACTGTTGACACACATCTCCATAGGAGACCCTCAAACACTCAGAGGCAGGTCTGCCCCTGTCTCTTTTGGGATCACTGCTCCTTTTCCTGGGTTCTGTTGTGCACAAGATTTTGCTTGTGCCCTTCAGGTGTATCTGTTTCTTTCTAGTCCTGTGAAAGTTCTGTAATCATATCCTGGAGAATATTTATAAGTGTGAAAGTTGAAGTAGTTAGTATAGACTGTTTTCAAGAATTTGGGTGGTAAATTTTCTTGAGGTGAGCAGTGTTGAGAGAATACTTTTGGATTGTAAGTATTACAGGAGACTCCATTGGCATGCAAAATATAGCAAGACAGGAAAAAGAGTAAGAGGCTCAAGAGGAAAATATTCTTTTTTTCAAGGAAAAGAGTAAATTATACACATCATATTAAGAACTAAATGGGGATGGATAAAGTTTTCAGTAACACATATAATTGAGGTTAGAATTACTGGCCTTCTTTATGAGGGAACCTGGTCTTAGACACTGGTCTAGCTCAGACACAGGACTAGTTGACAGGAAAACCAATACCCTTCCTCAGTGTCTATACCTGCCATCATGTTAAACTCTTTTCTTGCTGAGAAGCATAATTTTATTGGCAAATACTCACTTGACCATAGAAGGAAAGATTAAGGAATAAAAACTAGTTAAGTCAGATTATAGAATCTGACAGATAATTCGCTTTTAGAAGACAGAGAAGAACCCCTGTAGTAACTGTCTATAATACTGGAAGTGTTAGTCATTCAGTTGTGTCCAGCGTTTTGTGACCCAATGGACTGTAGCCTGCCAGACTCCTCTGTCCATGGAATTCTCCAGGCAAGAGTACTGGAGTGGGATCTTGCCGGTGTCTCATTCATTGCAGGCATATTCTTTACCATCTGAGCCACCAGGGAAGCCCCATAGTACTGGAGAAGGGATTAATTATTGGAATCTGAGGAGCTTGGTGGATTACTTATGATGAAGTCTTTTATAAAGAGGAGAAGTCTGATGTTGAAGGAGGAATCATGCATTGCAATATCATGGGAACTAAGGGAAGCATGTTGAGGGAACCTGGTCTTAGACACTGGTCTAGCTCAGACACAGGACTAGTTGACAGGAAAACCAATACCCTTCCTCAGTGTCTATACCTGCCATCATGTTAAACTCTTTTCTTGCTGAGAAGCATAATTTTATTGGCAAATACTCACTTGACCATAGAAGGAAAGATTAAGGAATAAAAACTAGTTAAGTCAGATTATAGAATCTGACAGATAATTCGCTTTTAGAAGACAGAGAAGAACCCCTGTAGTAACTGTCTATAATACTGGAAGTGTTAGTCATTCAGTTGTGTCCAGCGTTTTGTGACCCAATGGACTGTAGCCTGCCAGACTCCTCTGTCCATGGAATTCTCCAGGCAAGAGTACTGGAGTGGGATCTTGCCGGTGTCTCATTCATTGCAGGCATATTCTTTACCATCTGAGCCACCAGGGAAGCCCCATAGTACTGGAGAAGGGATTAATTATTGGAATCTGAGGAGCTTGGTGGATTACTTATGATGAAGTCTTTTATAAAGAGGAGAAGTCTGATGTTGAAGGAGGAATCATGCATTGCAATATCATGGGAACTAAGGGAAGCATGTTCTGAAGCCTAGAAATCATGGGAGGAATGGATTAAAGATGTACTAAGGCTATATGACACGTACTCCTTGGAAAAAAAGTTATGACCAACCTAGATAGCATATTCAAAAGCAGAGACATTACTTTGCCAACTAAGGTCCATCTAATCAAGGCTATGGTTTTTCCAGTGGTCATGTATGGATGTGAGAGTTGGACTGTGAAGAAGGCTGAGCGCCAAGGAATTGATACTTTTGAACCATGGTGTTGGAGAAGACTCTTGAGAGTCCCTTGGACTGCAGGGAGATCCAAACAGTCCATTCTGAAGGAGATCAACTCTGGGATTTCTTTGGAAGGAATGATGCTAAAGCTGAAACTCCAGTACTTTGGCCACCTCATGCGAAGAGCTGACTCATTGGAAAAGACTTTGATGCTGGGAGGGGTTGGAGGCAGGAAGAGAAGGGGATGACAGAGGATGAGATGGCTGGATGGATGGCATCACTGACTTGATGGATGTGGGTCTGGGTGAACTCTGGGAGTTGATGATGGACAGGGAGGCCTGACATGCTGTGATTCATGGGGTCACAAAGAGTCGGACATGACTGAGCAACTGAACTGAACTGAAGGCTATATGAAACCACTCAAAATTATGGGCTATAAGGTCTACCTTGACAAAACAACCCTAGAATATTGAGGCAGAAAGATGTTGAGGGGGAGTTTGAGGGAAGAGAGTAAATGAAGACAGCAGTGATCAGATGATCAGAAAGAGTCTCCAAGACTGGACTGCATCAATTATCACTCTCACTATTTAAGGTAGCTATAAAGTTCAAGTTGTGGTAAAAGTTTTCCTTGGGTTCCACCTTCAGGTCTCTTGAAAAGGGAAAGGGTTGAATCCTTCCTTACCTGGTCCTTACTTGAAGTCCAGTAGGGGAGCAAAGTTCCTACAACCTTGGTTCCCAAATAGAGCTTAGATGTGTGGTCTGTTCTTTGATGTCAAATCTGTAGTCAAGCTTTGTAACCATCACAGGGCCCAGAAGAACATTTTCAAAGATCTTATGAAAAAATGAGAAAATGTGAAATGGAAGGAGAGACCACCTTAAATCCCTAGGTGTTCTCTTTGTTCAGAGGTCTTTTCAAATTTGATCCACTGGTTGAGTTGAAAAAATGGACTGAAAATTTTAAGTTAATAATTTTTTGGCAAAATTTGAAAGAGATTTCTGTTCATTCACTTTACAAAATTAGCAGTTATAAAGTCACCATGCTTTAAAAGGGTTAAGAAGACAAATATTCAACTGTATTCACATCGACTTAATGTAACTTAAAATTATCAGTGGTTCCTTTTCATCCTTAACAATACATATATATGTATATGTATAGCATATATTTATATATATATATAT